>JABXWE010019205.1:0-23366 GCA_014611495.1 Limonius californicus
ATTTGATTTATAGTTAATAATTGGGAGAGCGAGCGTTTTTTTTATTTAGTCGCTTATAAGCGACAAAGTGACATTCATCGAAAAAGATGACGTTTGCGTTGTCAAATACGAGCGCAAATGCCTACTTTGGATATCGATTGTAGAAAAACTTTTATTTCTCATAAATACAGTTTTGAAATGTAAATAAACATTTCCACTGCTAAGAGACCATATTCAATGTTAAAAGTAAGGAACAACAGAGCAGAGTAATAACATGATTATACGTAGTTTCGAAATTTTGTTTGAGGAGGTGGAGCATAATGTGCTTAAAATATATGAGTTGGAAAAAACCTGAACTTTCATTTAATTTTTTTTTGTATATCTGGATACTTTTCTGTAAATGTGGATGGTGTTGTTGACGGTTTGCTTTTAAAATTTTAGAAAGTAATTAGTTGACCTATGTGAGAAGGCACAGAAAATGTGCTGTATAGAATCTAAAGTATACCGCATTTTTGAAATTGTTTTGAAAATTTATGAATAATTTAGTTTTAATTTGATGATGCGGATAATTGCAGCTTTTTGTTTGGTTCTTTAGTGGATATTCCTGCGTAAAACAAAACTCGAATACCTTTTCATTGAAAAATTTTCATATTTTTGCAGATCTATATTCGTAAGAACTTTTTAAATTGTTCTAAACATTTAAATTAGCTCTAAAGTTTTCTAAACTAGCAATTACAGCTCTCTGTATATGTAAAACATAGTCAGCTGTTGAAGTTAATAACTTTCAAAAGAAAATATTCGTTGTAAAGTTATAAAAACTTTCTTACGTTCTTCAATAAAAGAAAAACCTAAAATAACACTTCTTTGATTTTAGGGGATGAAGTTATAGAGTGGAATGGTCGTTCGCTTCAAAGCAAGAGTTACCAAGAAGTTTCGGACATAATAGCAGAAAGTAAACATGAAGCTAACGTCGAACTAATAGTGTCTAGAAGTATGGGTAGTCGAAGAGCTGCCCAAGCCACATGGAGGCAATCAGTTGCTCATAGAGGTATGACAACAATTTTATCACAAAAAAGGTGATGACATGCTTTACCATCAAACACTAGCACATTAATATATTATATAGTTGATTTGCCTGTTATTACATTTACACACTTTAAGCCCTATTTTAACACTAGAGCACTTACACAACTGCACCAACACCAAATTACTTTCCCCAACTTCAATTTTAATTTATTCGAAAAACTTTAGTGATAGTTTTATTATTGGCTTTGTATGTAGATAAGTGTGTGATTTGTCTATTATGTGAATGCGTCAGTACGATAGTTGTGGTTTTATAGTATTATTTAATGTCAATTGTGTAATCGTACCTTTTCATATGGGAGCAACAACTTCGAACAGAAACTTCTGCGTCTAGTGTTAAAATATGGACATACTAATTTTGCACAGCAACCAAACAGTCTGTTCTTTAGCCATTATTCTTCATGTGTACTAAATTTCACTTTCCGAAATAGGTCAAGGAGGAGGACAGTGGACTGGAGGTGAGCCTTACGAGCGACCTCACGTATTAGTAACTTCTCCAGGAAGCCCTGAGCGACCACGAGCGGCACCTCCTATGGCACCAAGTGTGGGAGGACGAATTCAGCTTCGCCTTACCTTCGAGCCAGCAACATTACAGTTATTAGTGACAGTTGTGTGTGCTGCTGGATTAATACCACGCTCTCCACACCAACCTAGAAATCCATATTGTAAGCTCTTCCTACTGCCTGATAGATCGGAAAAATCGAAACGAAGAACTCGAACTTTAGCTGGTAGGTATTGCCGTTTTAAAACTGAAGCATACAATGTATTTTCTAAAATTATTAAATTTCTTTAGGTACCACAGACCCAATGTGGAACCAAACTTTTGTTTACTCTGGACTTCGGCGAGCCGATTTACGACTAAGAGCCTTAGAAATAACCGTTTGGGATTACGTTCGATACGGTGCAAACGATTTTCTTGGCGAAACTGTGATTGAACTGTGGCCTCTAGACGAGCAGCCAATGTGGAGGACCCTGGGGCCACACGAAGAGGTTGCACTCACACCCAGCGAGCACCTGTCACCTCCTAGTACGGGCTCTAGGTTTTCCGATTCGGATACGCCTTCAGAATGTGAAATTGATGGGGGAAGAGAAAGAAGGGGAGCTGATGGCGCTAGTGTAAGTAGCGTTGGAAGTTCAACTAGTCCCCCTAGAGAATCCGAAAGGAAATCTAGAAGGGACCAAGAATCGACGCAGCAATTTGGTTATCGGAGGGTAAGCATTTGTTCTCTAACTGATATCGACGTTAAAGAACGATCAAGAAACTTTACGTCTTTTTTGTTATGGTGTGTAACAGCAAATCGAGGCCTTGCACTGAGCTTTGGATACACTTCATCTGAAAAATGTTTGTTGTTTGGTTAAGGTTGGCAAAATTTTTCTATATTTCTGCAATTAACTAATTGCAATTTTATTCCACTGGTTGATTATTATTGCAGCAATATTGCATTTGCTTTTTCACCTTCTGTGCTTCCTATCAATGCATCGTTGAATTCTACAACTCATTACTTTTGAATCATTTTGTTGATATAGATACATACTAGATAGATATAAAGTTCAAGTTGTGGATGTGAAAAATTGTGTATTTTTTTAAAACAACCAAAAAAAGTCTGAAATCTGAGAATGTTAACTATTTGTAATATAAAATTTAAATCGAAACTATGAGAAACAACTTCAGTCCAACTCGGTTATAACGAGATTTTGAGACTGTAATTATTTGTTGGTTATATTATGCGTATTATTCGTGAAACTTGAAAAATACAATTTATAATACTAAAAATTATAATTATTATCAGCACAAATATACACATATTTAATAGGGTGTGGTTATAGCAAACCTCAAAGGCTCAAAGAACTGTTGACCTAAGTTTGTTATAATTAGAGTCTGTTACAAGAGCTACAACTAAAAAATGTGAGATACTATAAGTTTACTTTATTGTTTATTATCAGATTAGAACGATCAGTACTTACAACTCATGTTATAGATATACTCTTTTAAAACAGTTAAATATTTTGGGCAGTTTATTATTCTTATTTGAATAAAATCCATTTACCTACATATCTGCATCTGTAAACTATTTTAAGTATTTTACGAAATATTAAACTATTGAAGAAAAAACCCAAGATCATTTACTTTATTAATTATCCCTTAAAAACTCTATGATTGTGGAGCCGCACAGTCGTATTTTTGTCTATTCTGACTGATTCCAATTTAATTGAAACTAGATCTTAACTAAATTCTGTTAAGAGTTTGCACAATCTACTACTACTACTACTAAACAATCCGTAAGTCGTAATTAGAGGAGTAGAACTCCGAAGTTTATTATTACAAAAAGGTTTGTTATAAAAGAACCAGGTTTCTTGTACACAGTAGACCACAATAAGCAAAAGTTCAGTAGTGGGTTCGTTATAACAGAAAAAAGTTTGTATTAATTCTATGTGTATTTTGATGGGAATCTGTTTAGTCCAGAACAAGCGGTAGTTTGTTACAGGCAAGTTCTGTATAACTAAGTATTAATTACTGCTTTTAAACAGCTTTTTTAAAAATAAATTCATTAGTTGTTTTGGTATTTTAAATATTAAATCCTTAAAATTATATCAAAATCATTATATAGCACTACTTTTTTGTAACTACCATAATTTTTATTTTTTTTTCAATCATATTTCAATTCCAGACCAATTTAAGGATTATATCAACCATATTGATAAAACCTTCTGTCGTTCAGTATTAAACTGGTAAATATCGCTGCAAATTCAGGCACTAGTCCAGATAAAATCCAGAAACTAGCGCCTTATTTCAATTATAATCCACAATTTATAGTAAAATTTTCATAGTAATACATGTTTTCTAAGTAATATAAGTTAGAAATGCTAAAATATTTTAATTTTATTGTTCCCAGACCATAGCTGTAAATGGGAAATTCAATACAGCAAAAAACGCAAATCCAAACATTTATTTCATCAACACACAAATCGTGAATGTCATTGTCTGCGAACTCATTTTAACTGGATTGAACTGTATAATATAGGGTGTTTGAAAATGAGTGTAAAAAACTTTGGTGTTTGATTGCTGAGGTACTTACAAGTAAAAATGTCTGATGATTATAGAATCTATTCTAAGTAATTCCGCAACTACAGGAAATGAAAATTTTAATGATAACGAATTCAAAAATTTAATGTCAAGGTTCGTTTAACACGAAATAAACAAAACTCGTAAAAAACAAAATAAAAACATTTATTTCTTATAATAATAAATGCTCAAAATATGCTCCTTGAGGTTGAATACAGGCCTGGCACCAACAAATCAGTGAATTATACACTTGAATTTGAAACATTACGTTGTTGTTGCAGATTTCAGTTGAGGCATGGATTGATTCTGTAATACTCCATAAGTATGTATGTTTTAGATGCCCCCAAAGATAAAAATCTAAGGATTTAAATCTGGAAATCTTGGAGGCCATATGACGGGCCATCCATATCCAATCCATGTATCAGGATAATGAAGCCATGCATTCACTTGTCTTCTATGGTGGATCAGAGCATCATCATGCCTTGTCAAATATTAACTGGAGCATCTTTTAATATCATACGAATCCAATTCTTAAAAAAAACCCTACGTATTGCTCCGCAAGTAACAATTGTTTAAAAGTTCGATTTTAAGCAACTAATTGTTGAAAATGTTTTCTTAAAGGCCACTTTATATTAAGGTTCTGAATTAACTATGCCATTAAAACTGTCATCTCTTATAGTTTCCTAATTAATTACATTGGGACCTACGTCCATTAGACATTTTTTAATCACAATGATCTCACCAATCCAATGGCAAAGCTTTGTGTACTACTTGTAAAACACCCTGTATAAAAGGAAAAAAATTTAAAGAAAACCGACGAAGATTTTTCTTTTACTTCTTCTTTTTCCATGTTTGTGTTACTATTTTGCTAAGCTTCTATTTTAAAACTTTTATTAAAAAAAATTTTGCCAATCTCTGTGGGACATTGGGATAAGGAAGAGTAAATCATGATTTGTTGTAATTATAGGGTGGGATGGCCGGTCAGAGATCGCACTCAGCAGCTCCATGTGAATCTCCCAGTGTTCATATGTCCCGTTCTCGTTCAAAATCGCCTCGAAGATCTACAACGGACCACAGATCGCTGTCGCCCCCAGACGTGAGAATTCCAGATTTTCAGTCGACATCCTACACGGTTCCTCGTTTTCAGTCCCGTTCTGCCACCGCAACACCCACAGGTTCGCCGAAAAAGAGGCAACTTCCCCAAGTGCCCCATGCCTTAGCTAGAGCCCTACAGGAGAGGGTGGCACAAGACTTAGAGGAACGAGCGAACAGACAGAGAATGCGATACATTCATACATACAGGAGTACCGGTTCCAGTTGGGAGCGAAGATACAGTGGACTTAGTGATAGTGACTTAGCTAATCATTCGCGAATTCGGCGGCCGCTTTCGCCTGAACGAGATAGAGACCCATTGGGGTTGGTAGACTTTGATAGTGATATGGAATCAGTTGCTTCCGTTACTAGTAGTGCTTTTTCAACGCAATCTGAACGTCCAAGAGGCACAAGTAGGGTGCCTGGGTAAGTTTTTCGTCAGTCTGATGGGAAACGTGCGTATTTTTAAATTCATTTTAAAGGACTAATTTTCTGATTTTAAAAGTAAAAATATGCAAGTTTCTAGGAAATTTACAATGTCTTGTGAAAATGAGTATTTCATGATATAGCTATGTTTTACATTAATACAAAGAAATTAATCCAAAAGTTATGGCACATAAAAAGGAATCTTAAACTTACAATTACTTGCCTTCAAAAAGATGTAGATACGTTTCGCCTTTTTAACATTTCAGTGAATTAGAGAGTATTCACTTTTTCACTTTTCACTGTGGTTTAGATAAATAGTATGTAATATAAATGTTCCAGAAAATTGACGTCAGGCGGTTCTGCAGCAAAATTTTATACATTTTTGGAAAAAATGGGCTAAAATCAAATATACAGAGTGTCGATTTAAAAACGTACAGTGTGTTATATCTATGGAAGTAAAATAGATAATGAATTTTTCTAGAAACCTTTTCTGCGACTTGGAGGGGGAATCACCATGAGTCATAAGGTAATCTTCCCTAATCAACCCCTTAGGATTTACTGATCATAACAAAAAATTTCAAATGGTAACACCCATATGTGATACCTCAATTAAGAGCTCTTACAAAATGCTATTCAATAGTAGCAAACATTTTTTGAGTCAGTATGGTTCCCCCTCCGTATTGTAGGAACGTTTTAGAGAAAAGCTCAATACCTATTTGTCTTCCGAAGGTATAACGCACTGTACCTTTTTTAATTGACACCCTGCATATTAGCTAAAATTTGAAAAATCATTACACAGTATTAACTTTGCATTAAAACTCTTACATGTATGAAAAGTAATATTTAATAACGGTGCCAGATGATTCGAGTTATTTGATATGTACTTTACTGGGTGATTGTATGCGGTACGCCAGTTAATAAAGGAAAAAAAAGCGTTATCATAAAAATGTGTAAGCAGAAGAAACCACTTTTTCAATAGATTCTAATTAAACTCTCATTCTGTTGTCAACCGTAGAATATTTTTGTATTTCATATAGAAATAACTAAAATATTTCCTTGTGCTGAAAGTGATTTAAAATATTGTATATTAGTTTAATGTTGTTAACAATGCTATTTAGGCTAGTGTTTCACAAAAAAAAAACAAGATATTATTACATTTTGTGGAATTTATTTATCTGAATCGATTTTTTGGTGTCATTTCTTTGTTAAATTATATACCCTCTACCATCTGAAGGCTATCTGGATATTTAAATTTAATTTATATATGTGATGTATAAATTGACTATTGATAGTAAATTTAAAATATAAATGAGAACTATTTAATAGGTCTATAAAAACAAAACGCTAACGTTAATATATTGCGGATATTTCTATTATATTTAAAGAATCACGTTAATAGAAACGAAGAAAAAGATTATAAAAACCCCATATCTAAAGGCGTCCTCTCTTAGGTTTTTTACATAATATAGGTTAGCGGGACAGAACTTATTCCCGGATCAATTCTTACCACTTCTATAAAATTTTACAGCTTCTCATACATCGTAGAAGATATACTACATAGTACTAGTATTATCGTTTGTGTTTTGTTTTGATAAGGCTGTTAAATACTGTTTTAATGTTTTTATTTTAAATCTTAATGGCAACAGTTGATCTTCACATCACATTTTCAGAATAACTTTAAATAATAAACTACCTGATTTTTTATGTCTAAAACGATAGACGAGTAGATTATACTTTGTGCTTTGTGAAAATATAAAATTAATTGCATTTAAACAGCGAGATGATAACAAAAAATCACTTAATATAAACCTTTTAAAACACGCAGGAATATATTCTACTATTTTTGGTACTTTAATTAGACAACTGGCATTTTAAACACCAATATTTTACCTTTAAACACTACTTCTAAAATAGTTTTATCAGAGTAAAAGATTGTGTTTGATTCCAATATGAAGTACCTACGTAGCTTACTTGAATTTTTTTGAGGTGCCCTTTGGCAACCAACTTCTATTTCACTACTTATTATATGTGGTTAAAAATAGAATTAAAAACTGCATTGGTGGAATCCATGAAAGAAAATTTACCAGTATTCTCACTTCCAGTTGAATCGGAAGTGCAACTGTTTAAGCCAAAATTAACCTCAAAACTTTTCAAATAGATTGTTTCAAGAAATTAAGAATAATATGGGGTTAATATGAACCCCTTGTCACCCGGTATATATCACATGAAATACTTGAATTTCTTATAGTAATGAATCTCAAGTGTATACTGATTCAAGCTTGTTTATCTTTGTAGTCATTTCGTTCAAAATACAAATGAAAGTTCCTATTTCTGCAATGACTGCCTTTCTTATAGAGCTACTAATTTTTATTGTGATCCTTGCTTTTCTGAAGCTTATCGCAGCCATAACTCCTATAATACTAACGAAATCTCTATTTTGAATGATAGTGATTACATTGAAGGTCAAGGTAATAACGCACTTTTTGAAAATGTTGCAAATTATCTCTCCGAAACTCGTCTTCCAAAACAAAAGTCACCGCAGAATTGTAAATTGAAAGTGTTACTTGGTAAATCAGTTAATCATAATATGCAACCCTTTAGATACCGAAGAGAAAATAAGGCTCATCCAGAACCAGTAGTAAACTTGAAACCTTTTATTCCAAATAGTATCCTACAATTTGAAAATTTTTCTAACAGGATTAGTTTTGATAACATTGATAGTAACTCAGACATGCATTTTGTTGACTGTATGTGCGATAACGGTAATGGTTTAAATAATTGTCAGCCATTAAACGATTCAGTAAATTTAAATATGCTCGGAAATAAGCCACCAACTATTCAGGAAATTTTGATAAAAGAAGAAGAATTTTGCACTAGGTCTTGTTGCTTTGTAGAACCTATTGTTAATGCAATGAGATGTGAATTGGATAGACACCCCTTGAATCCCACAAAGTGTTTGTTAGAAACTTATCAGGCGTGCCCAGAAGCTTCTAATGACGGTTTTGATAGTGAAAGCTTGGACCAGTATAGTAGCCATTCTAGTTTTATCAAAGAGCCCACTGAAATACAGATGAGAGCGGAAAACAACTCGACAATAACTAATGATGCTGGTAGTGATAAGGAAAACAAAATTCCAAATATATTCAAGTGTGTAGGGAAAGTTAAATTTGCTTGCAATGATTCCTCAGATAACATTTCCAATGCTAGTGTAGATAGTACTATAGCTAGTGTTTCCCTTGCTAATAGCACTGAATATGGTGAAACAAGTGATCGGTACGTATACTCAAGACATCGAGAAGCACCTCCTAGGAACTCTAGAGATCACCCAGAGCAAGACTTGAGGGATCCAATAGATCAGCAACATCACCATCACCACCACCATCGTCATCATAGAGAAGGAAGTGTTAAACGAGGACAGTTTACTAGAAGTCTTTCTAATACCGAACCCCCTGCAGATGAAAAAACTGGTGGGTGTTAGAAAAATTAAGATGCAGCAAATCTATTTGGTGTAAGCTCGCAATTTCATT
This sequence comes from Limonius californicus, assembly GCA_014611495.1. NCBI lineage: Eukaryota > Metazoa > Arthropoda > Insecta > Coleoptera > Elateridae > Limonius > Limonius californicus. The sequence goes on from JABXWE010019205.1 coordinate 9,172, forward strand.
GCAGATGGCAGTTTAAGTGATACAGCAGTTGGACAGTTGCATGGTTTAGAAGTTCCTCCAAAAGAGAATGTACGAAAAGAGGGCCATAGGGAACGAGATCGAGACCGTTCGAACCAGTTTATGGGTCTTAGTAAAAAGAGTAATTCAACTAGCCAATTATCAGCCACAGGTAAGAACCTTGATTCAATTTTCAAAGTACACTCTTACTGGAGACAAATGTAACTTTCACAGTATTAACTGATCTCGTGCAGGATTACATGGAAATAAATAATCATTTAGAACAGATACATAAAATTACGTGTTGTGCTCGTCCCTTAATTCATCCACCTATTCCCATAACTAACATCCCGTTGAACAAAATAGATTTTTAAAAGTTAGTATACAGGTCGAAAACGAAGAATGGGGTTTGGTAGAAGAGGAAAAACATCATTTACTGTCCATCGATCGGAAGAAGTTCTGCCTGGTGATGTTAGATTATCAAAACAGGGATCTTCAGCTTCAAGTGATGGAGAGGGATCTGCAGATGGGGACAGGTCGGCATTCATGCACTATTTTAGATTCTTCATTCCTGTTCCTTTAACACAACTGTCCTCAATTCTTTCCTTTAGAGCAAACACGGAGCTAGGTACATAGAGAGATTAAAAGGAGAAAATTAGTACCTAACTGTTTTTAAAAAATTATATTAAAATATTAGGTTATCGTCACTTGACTTAGTAAGGACAAAATCAGCGTCAGTATTGTTCAAAATTTCTTTAGTTTCTAAAATAATTATGTTATCCCCACATTTTTTAACTTTTATGTTAATTATTGTCGCAATATTGTTATTAAAAGGTAAATTAATTTGCTTTTAGATTAATTAAAACCAACACGACACCTGGTTCCTTTTGCACAATTTATCTCATTATAAAAAATAATCAATTTAAAGTTGGAAAAACACTAGAAAGTTTTGTTTTTAAATATTTCAGTTTACTGTAAACTTATAAATATTTTATTACATACTAAGTAAACCAATGATTTGAGATTTTAATTTTCAGTTTATTTTAATATATATTATTTTCAATTTTGAAAACCTTTTACAGCGGTTGTTTTTGATCTTCTAAGCTTGCATATGTAATATCAATGTTGTATTACTTTTATAAACATAGTCAATACACTTTCATGCAGGAATTATATAGTTAACAAAAGTGGATGACAACTCTTGATGTATCTACAAGAAGATTTTTTAAAACACTGCCATAGCTGGTTTTAATCAAAGACGTTGTATAATAATTAATTTAACTAGTAATATTGATAGCAATTTTTTAGTAAATATTTGCAAGCGTGTAGAATTGCATACGTAGACTAGTTAGTACTGTTGGCCATTAGAGGTGGCTCTGCTTGTCCAGTTAGCGTTCGTAGTGTTAGATCGGTTTATGCTTGCTGCTAACCATGTTTGTGCTAGTATACTTGTGCTAAGCCTTGTCATTACTGTACAGTTTGCGAGAATTTTCTTTGGAGTTGATGGTATTTGGACGAACATGAATTCTCGCATGTTACCTTTTCAGCGCCGGAGGAGATGGTTGCAAGACCATGACATAACAAATATTTATGTCACTACATCCCCATATAATTCAAATAACTAAGAACGCTGTCTGGATAAATTTTAATTTACCAATCTCAGTTTTATTTGAGTAGGTTAAATTCAACACTTTGAACAAAACCACTTCATACACAAATTCACATTCTCTGGGAGAGACTCACTGTTTTGATGTTAATTTTGAAACAAGAAACGTAATTGGTGCAATTGTTTAGCAAATTAGTCAGATTGCTAAATTCATAGTATTTTGTAACTTCAGACAGCGGATACAATAGAAAACGCGTATCGCCAAGTAGCAACATACAGCGTTCACAAGAGGTGGTTCCTTTGCCAACCCGTGATGCCAGTCAACGGGCTTCTAGTTTAAACTCCATCTCTAGCTCCGAGGGATCTTCGTAAGTAGTATTGTGTGTGGGTGTGTGAAATGCTCGTGGCTGCTTGTGCTGCATTTAAAATGTTGTCTGTTGTTATCATTGATATTGTTGCAAGTAATGAGATATATTTTATTTTCTTGCTAATAGAAAATTTATAACTGATTGACTTAGATTATGTATTTTATTGAATAAAATTAATTTTGTTAGAAAAACGTTAAATAAAAATTCTGTAAAAAGAATGCTTATCTTGTCATTACTTGTAATAATGGATTGTGTGTTTTCATTGTCTACACGCAGTAATTTTTATTTTATTTAGCATGATTAATTTACATAAACTTTAGAATAGTGCTCTAACTGTTTCAATTTGTTCAAACTGCAGAAAAGCTTTCTCCATGAAATTGCACAGCCGCTTACTTTTTTGCTACACAAGGATTTCCTTAAATTGTGCCAAACATAAGTTTAGATTTACTTCTTTTTGCCTTGTGGCCTGGACTGGTATGTATACGAACTTACACACAACACTAGATAAATAAATAAAATAAAAGTTTGAATACAACATAATTGGTGTATCCGCTTAAAATGATAATTTAAAATATGCAAATCATAGAACATGAACTCGTTTACTTTTATGCTTAGGCTGACGTTTCACTTGGTTTGTAAACATTTATTTTAAGCATGTTGATTAATAAGCATGGTAGATACACGAAAACCGTCAAATGGCACGGTACGATACCTCATACACTCACCTACACTAGTAGCTGTAGTTTTTGCCCATAATTTCTATTTCTCTCTATGTACAACTCTGTGTTGTTCTCTGTATACTCGATTCTTTGGATATCCAACTAGAAGTACCAAAAAATTGTTTATAATAAATGTTGGTTGGGAAGCAGATTAAAATCAGTTTCCTTGTAGCAACCCTTATAGTTAGAAACATTTAACTTTTTAGTTATTTCATTGCATATGTGCTACCCAACTTGCATATTTGAAGATTATATGTTTCAAAACATGTAAAATATAAATTAAAATCATCCAGATGGTCGCCATCTTTACGAATGGCTGGAGAAAGCGGCCAACTTGCAGATTTCATAGATGGCCTGGGACCAGGGCAACTGGTCGGTCGCCAGGTCTTAGGTGCTCCTGCATTGGGGGACATTCAGTTGTCACTGTGTTACCAAAAGGGATTCCTTGAAGTTGAAGTTATAAGAGCGAGAGGTCTTCAAGCTAGACCTGGTTCGAAAGTTTTGCCAGGTGGGTTAAACCATCTTTAAAAGTAAACATAACTTTATAAACTATTTTTAGCGCCTTATGTGAAAGTTTATTTGGCAAATGGGAAAAAATGTATAGCAAAAGCAAAGACTTCGACTGCACGTAGAACGTTGGACCCTCTGTACCAACAACAACTAGCTTTTAGAGAACCTTTTCAAGGCTGTGTTCTTCAGGTAAAGCTTAATCAACATAGTCTTTTACAAGATAATGAAAATCTGCTTTCCGTAGGTTACTGTCTGGGGAGACTATGGTCGAATCGAAGGCAAGAAAGTGTTCATGGGTGTAGCCCAAATTATGCTAGATGACTTGAACCTGAGTAATATCGTGATAGGATGGTACAAGTTATTCGGCACGACGTCCCTGGTTAGTGGACCTCCCTCCCTTGGCCTCTCTCGCCGCAGTTCCATGGCTAGTCTAGATTCCCTCAAATTGTAACCCCACCACCTTCGCCTTTTCTTTCATGCTATTTTTGTTTAAGTGTGCAGGAAAGTATTACGTTACAATGCCAGTGTTCAACTAGTTTATTTCTTGCTGCATATAATCGTAATATTTTGTATCTTGCACACATTCATTACACATCACGTTACTGCCCTGTAGACAACGTATAGACGCCGACCGTCGGCCCACCAGTCACATAGGTACGAACTCTCACTTCCATGTATTTATGTTTTTTTCCTCTCATCCATTCATTGCAGATGTGCATTTTTTTAAATATGCTCTTTTGTATAAACACTTTTCACAAATGTATAAAAGCTTTTAATATGTATTTTTGCTGAATGGCTTAGAACATTCATATCATGTCATATTTTCTCATTTTTCAATTTTTCTGGCTTTTGCATGGCAGTACTTTACCCTATTTTAGTACATCTCAATAAAGGATTATCTGAGATTTACTTTTCAAACTTTAGTTTTAAGTTTCGTGGTTGTAGTACGACTGTTGTAATAAATATTGAAATAGGAAGATTTCCATGGGTTAAGGACAGTGGCGGATTATCGCACAGGAGTATGTGGTGTCTAGACTTTACAAGGAATTTGAAACGTTTTATTGTTAAAAACAATCAATGTTCATGAAGTTTTATGTTCTTTAAAACGTTTAATGTACTTACTTTCTCTGCCTAGGAATATTTTGGTTATTAATAACACTAATAAACGAACATCTGGTTTTAATGAGTGCACGATTTTTAATCTTTGCCGAAAAATATTGTTGAGCTAAGGAACTATTGTAATGGGGGTAAATATTATTATTATTGCATAAGTACCTTCTAATTCCAGGGTTTATTTTGTGTGATTGTGATTTTGTTCTCCTTCTTTTATCGACGAAAAGCTTACACCAATATAATATCCATATAAACATATGTCCTAAACGTAACCGTTAACAAGTTATTGTTTATTTCATAATTTATGTGGCTAAAATTTTAGTTCAACGGGTTTCTGAAACACTGATCTAATTGCCATGATCGCCTCTTTTGTTTGGTAACATTTGAACATTGTTTTTAACAAATTATTGTTTGTAACTTGTCAGTTTATTATTGTGATACTGCGTGTTCTTTGTATCCTTATTCCCATCGTAATTCACAATGCAAATGTTATTTTCAAATTAAGAATATGCAGATATTCATTATGTTTATGGTCTGTGTGATGGAAATACTTTAGCAGCACAACAAGCGTATCATAGAAGATATCCCAACAGAAAACTGCCTACGCGTACAATTTTCTTTAATTCACATCGTCAGCTGGGGGAACATGGCACTTTCAATGCAAGACACGCAGTCGTCCAAGGAGTTGTCCGTTGACCCATAAACGATGATGAACAATTTCTTGATTTATTACAAGAAGAAGATCCGTCTTTAAGTGTGCGAAGAATTGCATTACGTACTGGAATATGTAGAAACCAGGTTTGGAGCATAATAAGAAGTGCTCCCTTACATCCATATCATCATCAAAGAGTTCAAGCTCTAGGTAATGATTTTGAAGCTCGTTTAGAATTTTGTAATTGGGTACAAGATAATCAAAACCTACCGTAAGTTTTATGGACCGGTGAAGCTTCTTTCACACGAGATGCTATCCATAATTATTATAATTTTCGTGAACGGGCTACAGAAAATCCTCATTTAAGAAGACGCTCGCATTTTCAACATAGATTTAGTGTTAATATGATAGCTGGTATTCTTAATGATCGTCTGATTGGACCTTTTGAACTGCCACACCGTTTGAATGGTGGGAATAACGAATATTTTCTAGATAACTCTTTACCCTTATTACTGGAAGATGTGCCATTAAATATTAGACATGCAATGTGGTATCAACACAATGGGGCACCAGCCCATCAATGTCTTCATCTTAGAGTTGGCTTTCTGCACTTTTTCCGGGAAGATAGATTGGAGTAGGAGGGTCTGTAGTATGCCCACCGTGGTCCCCGGACCTGACTCCATTAGATTTTTATTTTTGGGGTCACATGAAACAGATTGCTTATGCAAATGAAGTGCACACGGTAGTAGAACTACGCCAAAGAATACAGCAGGCTGCCGATATTATTAGGAATAACCCAGCAACCATATTAAGAACGCAGCGATCTCTTCTGCAACGAGTATCGAACAGAATGGAGATAATTGTGAACATTTGTTTCAAATAAAATAATAAAAATATATTAAAAAAAGATTTATTTCATAAATTTCGTTGACTAAAATTTTAGCCACATAAATTATGAAATAAACAATAACTCGTTAATGGTTACGTTTAGAACATTGTTGCAGGCTCCTCATAAAGTAAAGATGTTTTATAAAACATTGCCAACACATATTTAACCAAAGATTTTATTTGAAAAACCTTTTAAATATATTTATATCACACGTAAAATCAATATTTATAAATATAAATTTATAAAATTGCAAACAGAGGGAACTTTAATGTTTTGTAAGTGAAAAAGGATATTTTTATTTTACTTGTAACTGGATTATTTTCTTTGACCTTCCTATTACCCCGAATTTATGTATCTGTCCATTGATTTCTAAACTTCACCTAACATATGTGATTGGCATATTACAGGGTAATTAAACAATATATAAACGCTAATTTTGTGCCGTTATGTGGATTTAAAAAAGAACGATGTCAGTAAAAGTAACATCATACAAAACTTTTAAAATACCAATTCATTATTGTTTATTAACCAGTTGACAGAGTATCTTTTTATTGTTGTTTAATATATAATAAACCTATACGTTGCATAAAGTTATTCTTTGATTATTTTTTTTAGTATATGAAAACGTAGTTTTACAATTAACCTACTGTACATGATTTTACAGTGAGAAAATGACCCCTTAAAGCTTTAATTTAAAATGAGTCATTTTCACCATGGAACCAAAATGCAAAATAATATACAAAATAAATCACTATTACGAAACGCTAGTGAATATAGATGGCGTAAATAAATGTACAAATCGCTGGCGTAAACAAGTTCATTAGTATATGTGCGTTTATATGAGGCGAATGTTGTTATTTTGTTATTAAAACTTTTAGTAAGTTCCAGTAAAATTCTTTGGTACATTGGTGTAATCTTTGGACTGATAAAAAGAGGAGAACAAGTGCTAAAGGCCGACCATGCGATTTTAAGTGGCAGAAAAGAGCATGCTTTTGCTGTGTTTGCAATCGTCGAAAATTAATGATCAGTTAAACAAAATAAATCCCAGTATTTGAAAATAAACTTCATTGCAGCAGATATTTTTACGAAATAAGACATAATCATCTTCTACAGAATGGCCCCTATTTCACTTAGTTATGTTTAGGGTGCATGTTACATGAATAGTTAGTATGTAAGTGACTCCCGCACCCCCCTGAAGTAATGCAAAAGCGGTTCCGGAGATGAACGGTAGTATGAATGAAAAAAATTTAAAAAAAACTTGTTTTTATAGCTATTTTCCAGGCCCGCAATTATTTGTTTATTTTTAGGACAATCATGCATTGGAATTCCTATGCTAAAATATCTTCTACACTGTGTAACACAACAGCAATTTTTACTTTATTCTTTCGTTTATATGAAACCCGCACGATCCTACCATTCATATCCCCTTTACATTAGTTCCTTAAATGTACACCACGTGGTAGTTGCATAGCAATAGTTATATTTGTGCATTATGAGATGTATATTTAAATTTTGGTCAATTATTATTAGCCTTATTGAAATAATAACGTTGCAATTGAAATCGGCCACAGAAATAAAATACAAATTGTATTTCCACTCTATATCAATACACATAAAGTTAACTATTAGAACCGTTTTTGAAAAATAACTTGGATTGTTGTTAACGTTGAAAACTCAAGAAAAATATACTCAGCGACATGGAAATCGCAACACCAAGAAGGGGTAGGAATTTTTGTCCAAACTTGGCAGAAACGTTTAACTACTAAAAGGTAGTAATTGATTAAAATTTCATTCATATGGATCAAGTGATAATGACTTATCTGACAGTTTTTTCTAACAATTTTATCAGGTGTATGTTTTGCGAGATTTGTTCAGTTCTTTATTGTTTTCGCTTTTGATCGTTTGTTTTGAGGGTGTAATCATGCCTCGAGTGCGCCAACGTTGAAATTACCGCCAGTTAAGCGAATTCGACAGAGGTTTTATTGTTGGTTTGCGCAAAGGTGGTTTTGCGTTCAGAGAAATTGCAAATCACCTTAACCGAAACCAATCCACCATCATGCGCTGCTATCAGGCATGGACTAGGGAGGGTCAGGAATGTCGCAGAAGAGGAACCAGGGGGCGAAGAAGAACAAATGAGATACAGGACCGCCATCTTCGATTCTCCAGTACCAGATCAATTGCCGATCAATGGTTAGCTAACGAAGGTCGTCCTGTAACCCTTTGAACGGTTTACCGCAGAATCAGAGTTTTCGGCTTGCAGTCCTATTGGCCACATCTTGTGTTACCACTAATGGCTCAACACTGACGGCAACGTTTGGAATGGTGTAGGTTGCGGCTGCACTGGAACCTAGAGAACCTGGAACATAGGGTGGTGTTCAGTGATGAATCCCGATTCTGTTTGGAGATGCATGATGGCCATATAAGGGTCGGACAAACACGTGGGGAACGTCGCAATGTTGAATCTCCACCAAACTGTGGGGATTATGGTATGGGGTGCTATAACTTATGGGAGTAGGTCCCGTTTGTTAATTATCCGAGGCAGTATGAACGCCCGGCGATATGTGGATGAGGTGGTATAGTAAATTCGCTACCTCATTGGGACTGGAGTTTATGCGTAGGGTACCGGAGCACACAACCAGTTTATCTTCTGTCTCTTGCTTTAAGTTAGCGAACGTATTGCACAGATCGAAGGCGTACGTATTGAGCATGTGCGTTTAGGTTGTGACCTACGTACCAACCAGTTGGTTAGCCGCTCAAGCAATGTTGGAAAGAGATGACTTATGCTAGTGCATATGTCCGAGTGTTACCGCAAATATAAGGAAATGAGTAGTTCTCAAACTGTTGCTAGCGGCATTTGCAAGAACATACCCAATCCTTACGATTAAATGTTATGTTGTCCTATTTAACTTTAAAATAAAAACAGTTACGTAGTAGTACATACATGCTTTTGTTTACTTAAGACTTATTATGGATTTGAATAAGAGCAGTTACTTAAGGGTATATATTTCTTAGAGAGGGATAATTACAGTTCTGAAAATCTGGATTTTGCTTTTAATCATATAAACGCTTACTTAATTAAAAGTGGTACCAGAGGCCCATTGTTTTCTTTTTCTCTCGCGAAGTATTCCAGAAGATTAATAACAAATTTTTGGGACTGAGAATTTAAAACCTGTCCTGGCATAGTTTTAATATGAATTTACAGAACACTGTTAACTGAAGGGATTTACTTGCAAGAATAAGAATTTCAAAATGCATTTTGACTATTTAAAACCGTTTCTTAATTGTTATTTAATGAATGTAAAGTTCGATGGTTTTCTAATTACTGCATACTTAGACTATTTCCAGAGAGAAAGTTGGCGTTGTACAACACAACAAGAAAAATGTGTAATTAAGTAGGTACTATTTAATTTTCTACAATCACTTAACTGTCGCAATTATAATATCTGAGGATTTAGTCATGTCTATAATTCGTAGTTTGTTTTTCTGAACAACATGTCTTTAGTTTTTCATTGAAATCGTATCGTTAGCTACCTCAAATTCGCTGAAATAAATATTAGGCGTTGCAGTACAAATATTAACAATGCCATATGTTCAAAACCGCTGGAACAAACTCTGTAATCTCTAAACTCTTGAGTCATACAGTGTGGCTTCAAGCGCCATTCAAGCAATTTACTATATGGACATCATTCTTCTTATGACAAAAATCGCACTACAAAGATTTTTGTTCAGTTGGCTTATATGTGAATTAAAGTTCAGATTGCTATCTAGGTATATGCCTAAAAATTTCATTGCTTCGTTTTGTCCTTAATTAGTTGTGAAAGTTATTATTTGTGTTTTGTCAGGATTAATTTTAAGTTTGTTTGATGTAAACCACCGTTCAGCTTGTATTAGGCTTTTGTTTGTTTATTTTGTTATCACATCAATATTAACTCCTACGTTAACAAAAGTAGCATCATCTGCAAAGATACACGAAGTATTCGCGATCACATTTGCCGGGAGATCATTTATATGAATAATAAATAGAATGAGGCCCAAAACGGAACCCTGCGGTACACCACATGATACTTGTTTCAACGAAGATTTTCCATTTATAGAAAAAAACTGATACCTGTCTTGCAGATAAGATTCAAAGAGATTCAAGCATGATCCTCGTATCCCATAGTACTCAAGTTTATGTAATAGTTCTCGATGTTGCACTGTATCAAAAGCTTTACTGAGGTCGCAACTGGCCATCTGTGTTAGTTGTTTGCTGTCCATAGCCTCGAAGATATTTTCTAGGATACTTATAACAGCGGTTATTGTTAATCGTTTATTCCTGTAACCATGTTGACATGTGGTAAACAAAGAATTGACTTCGAAGTAGTTCACGAGTCTAATTTTACGAACTGTTTCAAATATTTTTGAAAGACGGGAGAATTGATATAGGCCGATAGTTTTCCGGTTGATTTACATCACCCTTTTTTCATAGTGGTATAACTTTGGCAATTTTTAATGCTTTTGGAAATATGCCGTTAGAAAAACATTTATTTATTACGTAAGTCAGCGGTTTCACAATCGATTTTATCATGGCTTTTAAGACTATAGTAGAATATCCATAGCAGTCCTGTGTTTTCTTACTTTTTATGTTATTCACTACTACATCAATTACTTCATCTTCGGCAACTTCGAATAAGCAGAAAGAGTTTACAGGTTTTTTATTATTAATGTTTTTAAGATAGAACTTAGGATCTGTAGAGGAGTTGACGCTGTTGGATATTATTTTATCAATTTCGGAAAAATAATTGTTAAATTCTTCAATTGCTTTATTTGTTTCTGTTTCCATGGTTTTGGCTACATTTTTTGCCCTTTCATTATTTACTAGCTTCCAAAGAAGCCGGCCTCGGTGGTCTAGTGGTTAGCGCGTTTGCCTTTAGATCCGAGGGACGCGGGTTCAAACCTGGCTGAGGTCGGCGAGATTTTTCTAGCGGGGAAAAATCTGAAAATGCGCCTTTTGTCGGATAAGAAGTAAAGCCGTAGGTCCCGTGCCACTGCGATGTGTGACACGTTAAAAATCACTACTGGAGTTGGAATTACCCCAGATAGGCAAAATTCTTAGTTAGTTACAATGGGCCAAATGTGGCCTAAGTGCATAGAGATGCTTGGAAAACCGCGTCCTAGATCTCGCTCTTTCAAAGCAAGCAAGCTTCCAAAGAATCTTTTGTTTATTTTCTTGAATCGCAACATATCTCGTATTAGCAAGTCTTTTTGTTTGGATTATTGCTTTCTGTAGTTGTATTTAAAAATGTATTGTAAGCTTTTTTTGAGTTTTCATCATTTGTAACTTCAGAAATCGTAGCTAAACTATCCAATATGTTTTTCATGTTCCTTAAATTATCAGTGTAGGTACCATTTACTCGCATTTTTATCGTTGCTCTTAGTTTTAATTTTCTTTGTGGGATAGGTATTATGAAATTCGTAATTTATAATTTCGAGGAATTTTTCAAACGACGATTCCGCTGATTGATTTGTATATATATTCGACCAGTTAATCATCTCCAGATTACATCGAAACGTGGTTAACTTTTCTGCTGTAAGAAACCTAATTTCTCTATAACATACCGCTTGCCGAAAGTTTCGATCGACAACCAGTATCTGTCCTTTATGAGGATCTATGGTGTATTTCTCCCAAGGTTTTTTGTTTATGTTTGTAAAAATGATATCTAAGCAGCTTGATTTACTTATCCCTACTCTGGAAACTTCCGTAAAAGCCGGGACGAATCCAAATTCCTGCATTTGACCCAGAAAGATGCAGCTCCTGGCGTTTTCTTGCAATGTGTCGATATTAAAATCACCGGCGATATATACCTGTTTATCGTAGTATCTTTGCTCTACTAGATGTAATGTAATTTGTAAGGCCTCGATAAAACAGTTACAATCCGCCAATGATGTTTTAGATGAAGATCTGTACCTATATTTCAATCCCAGCTATCTCAAAATTGTCTTCAACTACAAGGGAATTTAAAATTGTAATCTTCTTTGTTGTGTATTTAGTTTTTGATAAAATTAATACACTAATTTGTCTCCTTGGGGTTAGGCTAATAACGTAACCATTTTTGTCCAATTTAAAACTAGGACATTTATAATAGGTCAGACAGCATGAATAATTGAGTAATGGTCAAATAGTCGCTGTCGTAGAATATAATATAACTTGAAAAAATATTGGGGGGGTATGCTTTACGCCTATCTTATTTTTTTGTCTTTAAATGAAAGAATGCAATAAAATGTATTTCTTTTATTTATATTATAGATTATGAAAGTAATTGTGAAAAAAAAAACAAATATTTGTTATGGATAGATTAGTACCATTGGGATTTTGTGATCAAAGCAATAAAGAACAAACGTATTAGTAAAACAAAATGGTTTTAATAATAAAAATAGATATAGAAGTACTTAATGTACATTCCTAATTTTGCTTCTTATATTTTGGTGAAGAGTGGATTGATTTTAATAATAATTCGTTTTCTTGGATTTTTATAAAATTCTATACAAGTTTGGTTAAAATTATATTTAGTAATTAGCAAACATTTCAAAGTTTCAACATGTAATTTATTAGATTTTATCACTGGACCACATATTGTTCATCAATGAAAAAACACCTTCGGCAGGTGCATTGGTTCCTGGTAGACATAGAGAATATTCTACCAATTTACCAATATTTTGTAGGAACACCATTTTCATTGAAGACTTTGAATATTTCAATCCATCTGTTCGATACTGATACAGAATTTTACTTCCGGTGAGTAATTTTTTCATCTGTCGTGTGGCTTAGGACAAAGCATGTTACATTCTACTAAATTGATTTCAGAAAAATGCTGAAGAATCTAATCACTGCAAACTTGAATGTCGTCATGGGTAGGTTGAGTGTTTAACAAAATACAATTGAATTTATCAGCATGCTTAGTAGGTCCTTCCCATTCCTCTAGATATTGAATACATGTCTCATAAAATTCCACAAGTTTTCCTTTGAAAATAGCAGGTTTTAATATGCCTTCTTCCTCTAGATGTTTCAAATTTTGCCACACATGGAGCGGTAAGAAAGCGCTTGCTTTTCTATCGGCTAATTTTATTTTTAAGTAGCTGTATATATTACTAGTTTCTGTTATAAAAATGTCCTGTCCTTCTATTTTCAAAATAGCATTGTGGAACATTGATGACACATTATGCAAAAAGTGAAGCCAAGATTTTATGTATGGGTTATTAAAATAATTTCTGATAATTGTGGGGCTCTTCTTGTTTGTGGTAAAATATGATTTCAAGGCAGGATATATTTGTAGGACGCGCCCAATCGCGGGTCGCAATGCTAACCATCGTGTGGCACTTTCTTGTATTCGATATCCACGAATTCACAAAATTCTTTTAATTCTTTAATGCTTTAAATTCTTTTAACTTTTAAAAAGAACGCGTCAATTGCGCCTATTGGGTAGACAACCAACTATACCCACAACTAAAAAACAGAAGCGAACGTCACTGTCGTTGTGAATTATTCGAGTATAAGGTTATGTTGATGCAGTGTTTATATTAAATAATAATTTCTAGTTCACAGCATGTAGAATTCGTACACAGAGTCTATTCTGTGGTGGAAATCGTTGTATTTACTGTCAATCTATAGCAGAAAGTGCGTTTGAATGCAATAATTTCCAGTAAACAGTATAAAAATGAACGAGTTAGCAAATTTATCTCATTTCTGGTTCACAGCACCAGAAACCAAACCAGAAATGAGTTAAATCTCCTAACTAGTTCATTTTTATACTGTTGGAAATTGTTGCATTCAAACGTACTTTCTGCTATTTAAAGTGCCCCGCACGCCGAATTCGTTTCTAGTTGTAATTCTAAGGTAGAATGTGCTTTATTTTAACGCCAGCTACAGTACAAAATACATTTTAATGCAATAATTTTCAACAGTAAAGAAATGAACAAATTGTAAACTTAAATCACATTTAAAGTGCCCCGCATGCCGAGTTCGTTAAAAGTTGTTATTCTAAAGTAGAATATGATTTCTCAACGCAAACTATAGCACAAAATACATTGTAATGCAATAATTTTTCAACAGTAAAGAAATGAACAAATTGTTAACTTTCATCACATTTAAAGTGCCCCGCCCGCCGAGTTCGTTTCTACTTGTTATTCTAAGGTAGAATTTGCATTATTTTAACGCAAACTATAGCACAAAAAACATTTTTCCTATTTCGGTTTTATAAAGCCGTTCTAAGCGCACTGTTTTAGCTTAAAAACAGTACGTTAAGGAGGCCTATAATCGTACTGTTTTTAGTTTGTTTTTTACGATGTTGGTAGTTCGATTTGA
>JABXWE010019212.1:0-10826 GCA_014611495.1 Limonius californicus
TAGTTTTTCAATAAAGTATTTCAAATTGTCTGCTAATCACATCAAAATGAAACGAAATCAGCAATGAGTTTAAAACCAATCGGAAGAACAGAGTCAATGGTAGTTATTTAAAGTGTCTCATTTGACCTAACATTTTGTTACGTTGCCAATTCAATAGTTTGCAAGAAGATAGTTTTTCGATAAAGTATTTTAAATTGTCTGCTAATCGCTTCAAAATGAAATGTAATCAGCAATCAGTTTCAAAACCATTCGGAAGAACAGAGCCTATGATAGTTATTTGAAGTGTCTCATTTGACCTAACATTTTACTAAGTTGCCAATTCAATAGTTTGTAAGAAGATAGTTTTTCAATAAAGTATTTCAAATTGTCTGCTAATCACATCAAAATGAAACGAAATCAGCAATGAGTTTAAAACCAATCGGAAGAACAGAGTCAATGGTAGTTATTTAAAGTGTCTCATTTGACCTAACATTTTGTTACGTTGCCAATTCAATAGTTTGTAAGAAGGTAGTTTTTCAATAAAGTATTTCAAATTGTCTGCTAATCACATCAAAATGAAACGAAATCAGCAATGAGTTTAAAACCAATCGGAAGAACAGAGTCAATGGTAGTTATTTAAAGTGTCTCATTTGACCTAACATTTTGTTACGTTGCCAATTCAATAGTTTGTAAGAAGGTAGTTTTTCAATAAAGTATTTCAAATTGTCTGCTAATCACATCAAAATGAAACGAAATCAGCAATGAGTTTAAAACCAATCGGAAGAACAGAGTCAATGGTAGTTATTTAAAGTGTCTCATTTGACCTAACATTTTGTTACGTTGCCAATTCAATAGTTTGTAAGAAGGTAGTTTTTCAATAAAGTATTTCAAATTGTCTGCTAATCACATCAAAATGAAACGAAATCAGCAATGAGTTTAAAACCAATCGGAAGAACAGAGTCAATGGTAGTTATTTAAAGTGTCTCATTTGACCTAACATTTTGTTACGTTGCCAATTCAATAGTTTGTAAGAAGGTAGTTTTTCAATAAAGTATTTCAAATTGTCTGCTAATCACATCAAAATGAAACGAAATCAGCAATCAGTTTTCAAAACCATTCGGAAGAACAGAGCCTATGAATAGTAATTTTGAAAGTGTTCTTCATTTGAACCTAACAATTTTACTAAGTTCCAATTCAATAGTTTGTAAGAAGATAGTTTTTCAATAAAGTATTTCAAATTGTCTGCTAATCACATCAAAATGAAACGAAATCAGCAATGAGTTTAAAACCAATCGGAAGAACAGAGTCAATAGTAGTTATTTAAAGTGTCTCATTTGACCTAACATTTTGTTACGTTGCCAATTCAATAGTTTGTAAGAAGGTAGTTTTTCAATAAAGTATTTCAAATTGTCTGCTAATCACATCAAAATGAAACGAAATCAGCAATGAGTTTAAAACCAATCGGAAGAACAGAGTCAATGGTAGTTATTTAAAGTGTCTCATTTGACCTAACATTTTGTTACGTTGCCAATTCAATAGTTTGCAAGAAGATAGTTTTTCGATAAAGTATTTTAAATTGTCTGCTAATCGCTTCAAAATGAAACGAAATCAGCAATGAGCTTAAAAACCAATCGGAAGAACAGAGTCTAGGGTAGTTATTTAAAGTGTCTCATTTGACCTAACATTTTGTTACGTTGCCAATTCAATAGTTTGTAAGAAGGTAGTTTTTCAATAAAGTATTTTAAATTGTCTGCTAATCACTTCAAAATGAAACGAAATCAGCAATGAGCTTAAAAACCAATCGGAAGAACAGAGTCAATGGTAGTTATTTAAAGTGTCTCATTTGACCTAACATTTTGTTACGTTGCCAATTCAATAGTTTGCAAAAAGATAGTTTTTCGATAAAGTATTTTAAACTGTCTGCTAATCGCTTCAGAAGAAATGTAATCAAGCAATCAGTTTCAAAACATCGGAAGAGAGCCCTATGATAGTTTATTTGAAGTGTCTCATTTGGACCTAACTTTTACTAAGTGCCAATTCAATAGTTTTGTAAGAAGATAAGTTTTTTCCATAAAGTATTTTCAAATTGTCTGCTAATCACATCAAAATGAAACGAAATCAGCAATGAGTTTAAAACCAATCGGAAGAACAGAGTCAATGGTAGTTATTTAAAGTGTCTCATTTGACCTAACATTTTGTTACGTTGCCAATTCAATAGTTTGCAAGAAGATAGTTTTTCGATAAAGTATTTTAAATTGTCTGCTAATCGCTTCAAAATGAAACGAAATCAGCAATGAGCTTAAAAACCAAACGGAAGAACAGAGTCTAAGGGTAAGTTGTATTTAAAAGTGTCTCATTTGACCTAAATTTTGTTAACGTTGCCGAATTCAATATTTGTAAGAAGGTTAGTTTTTCAATAAAGTATTTTAAATTGTCTGCTAATCACTTCAAAATGAAACGAAATCAGCAATGAGCTTAAAAACCAATCGGAAGAACAGAGTCAATGGTAGTTATTTAAAGCGTCTCATTTGACCTAACATTTTGTTACGTTGCCAATTCAATAGTTTGCAAAAAGATAGTTTTTCGATAAAGTATTTTAAACTGTCTGCTAATCGCTTCAAAATGAAACGAAATCAGCAATGAGCTTCAAAACCAATCGGAAGAACCGAGTCTATGGTAGTTATTTAAAGTGTCTCATTTGACCTAACATTTTGTTACGTTGCCAATTCAATTGTTTGTAAGAAGATAGTTTTTCAATAAAGTATTTTAAATTGTCTGCCAATCACTTCAAATGAAACGAAATCAGCAATGAGCTTAAAAACCAATCGGAAGAAACAGAGTCTCATGGTAGTTATTTTAAAGTGTCTCATTGACCTAACATTTGTTTTACGTTGCCAATTACAATTGTTTGTACGCAAGATAGTTTATTCAATAAAAGTATTTTTAAATTGTCCTGCCAATCACTTTAAATGAAACGAAATCAGCAAATGAGCTTAAAAAAAACCAATCGGAAGAACAGAGTCTATGGTAGTTATTTAAAAGTGTCTCATTTGACCTAACATTTTGTTACGTTTGCCAATTCAAAATTGTTGTAAGAAGATAGTTTTTCAATAAAAGTATTTAAATGTTGCCAATACACTTCAAATGAAACGAAATCAGCAATGAGCTTAAAAACCAATCGGAAGAACAGAGTCTATGGTAGTTATTTAAAGTGTCTCATTTGACCTAACATTTTGTTACGTTGCCAATTCAATAGTTTGTAAGAAGGTAGTTTTTCAATAAAGTATTTTAAATTGTCTGCTAATCACTTCAAAATGAAACGAAATCAGCAATGAGCTTAAAAACCAATCGGAAGAACCGAGTCTATGGTAGTTATTTAAAGTGTCTCATTTGACCTAACATTTTGTTACGTTGCCAATTCAATAGTTTGTAAGAAGATAGTTTTTCAATAAAGTATTTTAAATTGTCTGCTAATCACTTCAAAATGAAACGAAATCAGCAATGAGCTTAAAAACCAATCGGAAGAACAGAGTCTATGGTAGTTATTTAAAGTGTCTTATTTGACCTAACACTTTGTTACGTTGCCAATTCAATAGTTTGTAAGAAAATAGTTTTTCGATAAAGTATTTTAAATTGTCTACTAATTACTTCAAAATGAAACGAAATCAGCAATGACCTTAAAAACCATTCGGAAGAACAGAGTCTATGTTAGTTACTTGAAGTGTCTCATGTGACCTAACATTTTGTTACGTTGCCAATACAATAGTTTGTAAGAAAATAGTTTTTCGATAAAGTATTTTGAATTGTCTACTAATCACTTCAAAATGAAACGAAATCAGCAATGACCTTAAAAACCATTCGAAAGAGCAGAGTATATGTTAGTTATTTGAAGTGTCTCATTTGACCTAACTTTTTACTACGTTGCCAATTCAACAAATTTATTCACGGATATACAAGATGTTCCGTTTGGCATCTGTCCTGAAATGTTTTGTTCCAAAGATAACCTTCGGAAGTGGGGCCATTATGATTTTTTTATTTTTAAATTAGCTGGTAGTGTCTACAATTAATGGACGTAGTTAAGGCAGGACAAGAGTGGTAAGTTTTTCCCGCCTGCAATTGCTAAAAAATTAAATCAAATAAATTTATAAATTAGGAAAATCGGGAAACACCAGTTTCAGTTTTATAATAAAAATAATTCTGAATAACTACGAAAATACTTCTATCACGCTCATTGGTAAGGTGTACTACATAGTGCTCTTTTAGTATGTATATCGAGATGAGGTAATAGATGGTTCTGATCTACTACGGCCGAAAATCAAATGTATACGCAGTGCATGTACATAAGAAAGGATGAAGCGAACAAAATACGAATTGTAGCTAATATTATTGCTATCTTTCAATATGATAATGAAACGTCAAATTCCGGTTTATTTAATATTATTTAGCCAAAGTAAATTTTTTTCGGTTATTGATAAATGCAGCTGAATCCCGATATCACGAGATCTATTACCACTCAAATCCGCTTATAACACGATGCGTGGCTACCAATATTCGTAAGCAGAAATGTGTTTCCTAGCAATAAATATAAAAAATGGCGTCTTAAATATCTAAATATACAGAGCATTACTTGCAAATTCAAACATGATTCACCTACATATTGTTATCCTACAGTAATACAATTATCGCGCACAAAGCATCAGATTACGTATGACAGGTATAAGTTGACTGTACATAGAAAAATGATGTGATTCTTGTACTTCGAGCAGCACGTTATAACGCGGTTGAGCTGTATTTATATTTACTGATATGTTTTTCACTAATTTCATTTATTATATTCATATTTTGGCTTTGAAAAAAAAGCGGTCAAATAGGCTATGGGTGAATTTTGTTAACGTAAACGCATGTCGTAACTTTGTACTCAACATGGTTCTGTCATTTGATAGCTAACTGTCAATCAGTTGAGTACGAAGACAGTGGGTATTAACAAGAGGTGTACTTGGTGGAAAATCGGATAATACACTGCTCCAAGAAATTAACGCACCAATTATTGATGTTGCGATAAAAGAAAAGATAATAGTGTGCTATCTATTTCAACCAAATGCATAGAATGAATGTCTGATACAAACCTGATAGACACATGGTACTCTTGGTCCGTCGATACATCTTTAACCTTGTTAAAAAAAAATTAATCAACTTTACATGCACATTTACAATTTACTTGCAATTTCGTTTTACTTTAAAACGTATCAAATCGTGTAGCTGTCATCAAACAATTGCTAACGATCAGTCTCATTTAAAATGCAACGTATCTCAAGAAACTTAAGTCGTGATGAGTGTGTCACAGCCCTTACTTTGACTGAAGAAGGGTATTCTTTCCGCGCTATTGCTGACAGGCTTGGGGTGAACCACACAACGACTTCTCGGGTCATCCAGCGTTTCAGTGAAACTAACGAACATGACAGGCGACCAGGGCAAGGGCGACCACGTGCTACTACCGCTGTAGAAGATCGTTTTCTTCGAATGCGTGCACTAAGAGAGCGCTTAATTACCACAAGAGCCCCCCCAAATACAACTTTCAGCAGCACATAAATTGCAGGTTAGCATTGAAACCGTTCGCCAACGTCTTCTGGAAAGAAATCTGAGAGTCAGATTACCAGCTACTGGCCCACATTTGACTGCAGACCACCGCAGACACAGACTGGATTTTGTTAGAAACCACTTGAATTGGGAAAATGAAGATTGGAGGCGCATTTTGTTCACAACGAGCTCAGATTTTGTTTGGAGAGTTGTTACAGGCGCATTCGAGTTTTTAGACGTCCAAATGAACGATATGCTCAATACAATTTTGCCCCCACGACTGCATTTGGTGGTGGCTCAATAATGGTATGGGGAGGCATATCTTTCACGGCCCGCACAGACCTACACATCTTCCCCAACAGCATTTTAAACACTCAGAGGTACATTACGGATATCTTAGAATAGTATGTTGTGCCATATGCCCCATACATCGGAGACAACTTCCAATTAATGCACGACAACGCTCGGCCCCACACAGCCAGAATTGTACAAGAATACCTAGACGACGTTGGTATTCCTGTTATGCAATGACCAGCCAGAAGTCCCGACTTGAATCCGATTGAGCACCTCTGGGACATTGTCGGAAGACAAGTACGATTCCTTCAACCACCCCCTGCAACTCTTAACGACCTAGGGAATTCATTAACGGAAATGTGGGATAATCGTGAACAAGAGCAGTTAAGGCTGATCCTCCCGGCCAAAATTGGTTATTTTTTCATTTTTTGGGTGTAATTCATTTTTTTTATTATATGTATCATACATCAAATTACGCGTATTTTTAATATCTACCCCGCTGAATATGTTTCATTATTTAAAAAAAATGGTTCACGTAAAAAGTAGACCGCAATCGTTTTATTTTTATTGTTTTTGCATTCTTTGGTATCTAGATCTAAAGATAGCCTTTTGATTTTTTGGATTAACATTAATAATACTATTCCCTAGCCCGCTGAATCTAAAACAAGACGAAAAAAAAATTATTTATTTAAATAAAAGCAAGAACGTAGAGGACGATGTATCTTCATGTCTACGATACTTTTAGAAAAGAAAATAAGCAGACATGTGTAAAATGCTGTACTTGATATAAATCAATAATAACCAGTTTAAAAAAAAGGTGTATTGTTTAAATAATCACATGTCATTTTTGTATATTTTGCACATTTAGTTCTCCAACTTGGCCGCGAGAGGCGCTGTAGATTGTTCAGGTAGAAACTTCGGTGTCAAGCCAACTTTATTACGGTGATGGGTAGATAATCGTTTTATTACCCGGCCATAATGGAACATTTTATGTATTGACAAACCAAATGTGTCTTTGAATTCAAAAAGTTGCAAACTAACAAATAAAAGAAAATTATAATTAGTCTTACTAGATTCATGGTAATATCTATGCAATTGTTATGTATTTTAAAAAAATGTATATACCGTATGTCTCCGAATACAGTTTACAAGAGGAACAAAAATTTATTTTTGATTTTACGAAAAAATGACGAAAAAATAGAAAATTTTGCTTGATTTGAAATACATATGTACCTATTTGTGTTATTAAAACTATTTAGGTTATTCTTTTTTTTAATCAGATTTTTTGGTATCACTATTTTCGTTCGTGCAGTACTTTTTAAAAGTCTGTTTTAGTTGGCTTTGAAATGTTAACAAATTTATGTTTTCGAATTTAGTTTAGTAGAGAGAAAAAATGTTTATTTTTCATTTTACAAAAAAATACAATTATATATTCAAAATTAATATATTAGTACAAATGGTCTTAGAAATAAAAAACAAAAAATATAAAGCTATAACCTAGAGATTGATGTAAATAATACAACAAACAACAATGATTTTTGCGAGCATTTGTATTTTCGCAAGCGTTGCTTTTTTTTTAATTTGCTATTTGTCTGCAATGCTTTTGTGTGTAGAAGCCTGGTCCATTTCTCAACATTTTCTTTTGAAATTCGTAGGAATCACTATTGCTGTTGAAAGACAAAGCAGCACCTTTACACCTTGCTGTGTACCCACCTTTCAACGAAAAGTTTACCCTTTTTCCACCAACAAATTTTCCTACAATAGAGTTGTAACATTCCGCCAAATTGTTGTTGACGTTATGCAATAAGCTCCACGCATGATCTGCCACTCTCCTGTTGCGCGAAACAATCTCATTGTAAAAATTATTTTGTTTTAGCTTTTCTACCGCATTTGCTTCTCCTACCACTCGTTTCAAAATTCTTTTTTCTTCGGTGCCAAAGAGCTTTGGTTACGAATGCATTCCGTATGATCTCCAAACACATGTAATGGTCCGTTTTCTATATCCCTTGTTAATTGCATTACTCTCTCTGGGAATGCCATACCATCAAATTTTAGTCCAGAAAACTATGGCTGAACTAATACCTATTCTCAGTTTCTCCAGTTTTAACCCCAAAACCTTTCTTTGTTCAATGTCGTATGCGATATTATTTTTTAAATCGGTCAGTTTAGTCATGTAATTTCTCAATACATGATTTTTGCATTTGATTTTTTCTACGTGGAATTGAGGTCCATATGGTGCAGCTAACAATACTTTTTTTGTACACGTTGCTGTCACCATCAGCAATTCTTTCCATACATTAAATTGTGCATTGAGATCGACTTTTTGAATCCTTCTACTATAACGTCGGCTTCCATTGAGGTAGAAGTCCCATTATGGTTTTTATAACAGATGTGAGGGTTTGGATCAGTTTTGTCTTTCTCATTGTTACATATTCTGCAGTACTTATTGCGCACTCCCATGAATCAGATTTTTTTAGTTTTAGCTCCGATCATAGCTGCCACTACGTCAGAACATTTGTTGTACAATTTATTAGACATAAATGGTACATCTATGGATATGGAATTTGACAAGAAACAAAAACTTCAATGAAAACAACGTACTAGGTTTTTAAAAATATAAAGTACATACTAATAAAAAATTATGTAATAGCTATTTGTTCACCTAGGCAAGAAAGTGCATCTGCTCCTCCCAAGGCCTGGAGGAAAAGGTACTTTCTTCGAGAGGTGAATATATTACATAATCATATTAAGTGGATAAATTCTAACGAGTCAAGGGTGCTATATAAAATTTTACCAACACCTCAAAATTCAAAATAAACATTGAATATGATTAATAATAATTTTTTTTAATGGCATTTCTAAATTAAATTCCTTGGTAATTTTTGCATTATTGTGGTTAAGTATTTTCAATATTGAAAACATTATTATATCTACCACAAGGCACGTTTACTATTTGTTTATTGCCCACGTTGATTTATCGTTCTTTGAAGTCGTAAAATAAGGGTACGAAAACAGGTAGACAGTTCAACCCCTGAAATATAGTAGTAAGACAAGCTGTAGTGTTGGTTGCGTTATAGCCAAAAGAAAGGGGCAGATTTGAAATCTGCATTTGGGTTAGATCAGCCTTAAGTGTGTTAATTTCAAGTATGGACCGTCGTTGTCAAACTGTCATAACAAGTCGAGGCGGAAACACAGCCTACTGCACCTGTAAACTTACAATTTTTCAGTTTTCGAATTTTGATTTTTTAAATTTTTGCGTTGATTGTTGTTAAATTTGCATTGATCGTTGTTAATTTGGATAAAATATAGTTTACTTAATTTTAAGCATTGTCTATGATTAAACGTACTTCATTACATGCAATACTTTAAACAATATTGCGATTGTTAGTTGGGGTGCGTTAATTTCTTGGACCAGTACTTGTTTTTAAAACATCTTTATTAAAATCATATTTTATTAAAATTTAGTTTTATTTACACACCTGTTTATTTCTTCTTTTTAAAAGATGCGAAATAATATTTATATGCCAAAAAATGCATCTGCCTCGTAAGAAACTATAACACATTTCGCTATGTGTGCTGCAGTTTCTCCGTACACCTTCCGTCCTTAAAAACGCAGGGGACTCCACGGTATTCTCTCACTGCTTCATATGACTAGTACGCCTTACTTTCATGAGTGTAGCAGTGCTTACGTAGCACAACCTGAATAATTATATTGGTGTCTACTATTTCGTGTAGTTGCAGTATTATTTGTGGTGTTCCTCTGCAACTACACGAATGCCCCGCCCCGTAAGAGTAAGACGGGATTCTTTTTGCTATCTTCTATTTCCAGAAAAGGGTGTTTCTACACATTGGAACACGGAAGTAATTATAATAGATTGCTCTGGCAAGTAAAACAACATTAACGAAATTTTAAAAATTCAGTACAAAACTGTTTTGGAGAATATCATGCTGAAATTCCAACCGGCTTTGCCGACTATTCCTAATTCGAAGAAGTCCTAAATCTGCCCCATCAGACCTGACGATTTGGTAAACGTAATTGCATTGTAAGTAACAAAATGCATTTATTTGAAACTATAACTATTACACAGATATATCAATGCCATTATTATGTGTGGAAAGTAATATCATGTCGATGCTTTCCTTCGCTCCGCATACACATTTCCAATCTGCTTTCCAGATTTCCCATTACGTGCTCATGCGCGTACCATGCTTTCTGGAATTGTAGAAATTTCGTCCCAGATACGTTTTTCCGGTTTGTCAGTTTTCTGTACTCTTATGCAAAGACTATACTTTTAAGGTGACCCCATATCCAATAACCACAAGCGCTCAAATTCGGAGAACCTGCCAAAAGATATCGCCATTCCGTGAAATAAGACGGCTAAGAAACAGTTGACATAAATCAGCTATTGACACTCTTGTTGTAAAGGAAGGCGTCCCATCTTGTTGGATTTACACAGTATCCATGTCCATTTGTAACCGGGCCAATTACTCCAAACTGCACTAGACCGCACCAGACAGTCACTTTTACACTGCGAAGAGGACGTTGATGAAACCCTCCTAGAATTTTAGCATACAGTTGCTTCATTGCTACTCATCGCATCGGTTGAGGTATTGCTTCTCCCATCAATCACTACTGACTACGCTAGTCAAACTGGTGGCTGAGAAATAAGCATACGAAAATCATTACGTTCTCCCTGGCTCACCTTATATAATAATATGCAGTTTTATTCTTGAGTAGGTGTCATTTAAAAAATGTCTTAAAAACAGTAATTAAACATAATCCCCCTTTTTTGTAGAAGGTGGCGGGGATTTCCAGTACCTGTTACAATAATTTATTTAATTTTATAATCGTGTTTTCTAATAATCATTGTCAAAGTGTGATTATGTATACGTGCCAATATGCTACAACATGCCTTTACTCGTTTCACTCTGCACAATTGAAAATTCCACTTGATACCCCCTTCTTGAACATCACG
>JABXWE010019216.1:0-48582 GCA_014611495.1 Limonius californicus
ATACAGTTTTAGTGAACCTTTTTGTTTTGTTATCATGCAGAATAATTCTGCAATTTCGGCAATTATTGCCGATTAATGTTTTGTCTGAGAGTTTGTCCCTGGACGTTTTCTGGTAATTTACGTAGTAATTTGTTCCAGAACCGACACCGAATAGGTAGAAGGGAATGTGATTATAATAATAATAATAATTTGATCTAGAATTATGGCACCTTATTTCGCAATGTGGTGTAACATTTTCGGCCGATGCATATTGGCATTGCGTTTTCTCTTCAGTCGAATTTAACATCTTCTTCGGCCCGGTTGCTTGCGTTAAGCGCCGTAATCAAGTACTGCAGGGGCGGCTTGGGTTTTCGATGGGTGTCCATCGCGTGAATTTCGTATCGTTGTTTTCACCATGGGGTGAACAGAACCATCAACAAGTGTCAGATCAAAGAAACACGCTGGAATTTTAACCTTTAGAAGGCAATTAATTGCGAATTAGCTGACTGCCTTTGGCGGACTATTATCGAACCCTTTGCTGTGATCCTCTGGTTGTGCCGCTGTTGCGATAAACGCATTGAAGTGTTGGCCCTTAACGTGGTCTCCATTCGATCCAGTCTGCAGGGGCGTGCCTGCGGATATTTCCTGCTTCTTAAGAACACTCCAAATTGTGCCTGCCTCTGTCTCTACTCCCTACCAAAAAAAAATGTGAAAATCCTTTTCCGAGTTTCATTTTCAAGTTTCAGGTGTTGAACCCTTTTTTGATGCAACAGAAAGCGACCTTCAGTCTGCAATGGTCATTTTCTTTTTTATTATAATTGTAAAGAGTAATCGTAAACTGTATTTTTGCGTAGATTTGTTTTAAGAAATTCAATGCCGTAAGCCAGGGACGGCGAGCCTCAGTTTGAACGTTCAATTAACCTTGTATTAATGATTTCCATTTTCAATGTAATCGTTATATTTTTTGTATCATGTGTCAGTAATTTAAAAGAAGTAGAATTATATTTGTCTTGAAATTTACCCTATCTTTTATTTTTGTGTATTATTATCTTTGTGTGCATGAACTTTGCAAGCTTGACATATAGGAGGAAGCACAATAAAGGTGAATCCGATTCCCGTAAGCTGCTGGCTTCTCGGCCTTCCACGAAAACTGGTAATCTACTGCGATTTGGAAGGTGGCCCCCGTTAATTTTGACCTACCCTGTACACAACTAGGAAGTTTTCTCTCCCGTAAGCGGTTTCCGTGAACCAGCCTTACTCTTCTCAGCTAATCTTTAGGCCTTTTCCATCTATCCTGTTGCGGGTCGACGAAAATAGTATATTAAAGAACTAGTTTCATAAGGCCTTTTTTTAACGCACGAGTCCAAGTTTGAAAAACAAGACACGAAGCGTCGAGTTTTTCAACGGACGAGTGCGACAAGTGGTCTTATGAAACGTGTTCTTTATACTATTTTTTCTATTGACGAAGTTTAAGAGTATTTTAAATAAATTTATGTAGAAAATTTTACGTCAAATCGATTACTAGGGAGTGTTTATAAACACTTATGGCAGCACTGACAGGTGGCTGAAACTGACATTTCAAACTTTCAAATTCAAATCGAACTACCAACATCGTAAAAAAACAAACTAAAAACAGTACGATTATAGGCCTCCTTAACGTACTGTTTTTAAGCTAAAACAATGCGCTTAGAACGGCTTTATAAAACCGAAATAGAAAAAGTTCGTTTGGCCTTATAAGAAATCGGCCGTCAAGTAATGATATTAAAATAAGCGCCGAGGAACCAGGCCTCTGTCAATTAAACGCCAAGCAAACTAGGAAAGCTATTTAGGTGGGATAAAGAGATGTCTTTGAAGTTTAGACGTTCCAGTAAAAGCGAACGCTAAAGAATTAATATCTTCTTCTTCCTGTAGCCTGTTATACTCAACTTCTTGCGATATTGCTGTCTAACATTCCACCCACTTATTTGGTGGTTTTCCTGGTGGTTGGCGTGTCCTAAGGTTTCCGTCACAAACTATTCTTACAAGTACATATATGCTATGACATTCTGGTTCCTTTCTTTCCTTGTTTCTATTATTCATCTAACCATAAGCAGTACTCTGTTCTTGTTTCTACATTTTGATTGGTTCAGTCTGTTGATGTTGTACACTGCGGTGTATCTCTGTTTGTTTTGTTCGTAAAACAAGTTCTGCCTTAGAAGAACATGTTTTGTAGGTATTCGGAACGTTCACCGACTGCAATTCACCGACGGCAAATTCACCGACTCGTCATTCGTCGAGAAGAAAATTCACCGATTCCACAATTGATCACCGATGATGTTTTTATTTAGATTTATTTCTTAAAATGTATTACTAGGATATAAAAATATCTAGGTGTCTACTAAAAATTAAAACAGTATTATTTACAAATAGCGTATTTGAATGATTATGCTAGCGAGCAGAATAATTACCATAATATTACCTACTCACAAAAAAACCACAATTATCTAATGCATTTATTTAGAAGAACATATTTGAAAGATAATGTCAATGAGGAAAACAATTACCATGCTTCACCCCTACATACATCGTCAGAAAATTCAAAGAGGTCTGTTTCTGAAAGTTATTGGAGTGTGATACTTCAGTTATGAATTTTCATTAACTATCAAGGCCCTTAAGTTCGTCACGAGTGAAAAGGGAAAACAGAAACTTTTAGTGGGACGTCATTTTTCAAAGAAAAACCAGCTGACAAGACATATTGGAAGTGTGAAATGCATCAGAAGCACAAGTGCCGGTTTTGTGTGATAACAGTTGGAGATTTTATTTAAATATATTTTATAAATGTAAATAAATAAACATTGTATAATTAGTCCAATTAAATGAATTTATTTACACGTAAATCAAATGGTTATGGTTATTATAAATATTATAAATACAGGTGAGTAACAAAGTTATAACACCGAGCCTCGCGCCCTGGTGTCCCGCGCCCTAATGGCCCTAAAGTGCTTAAGGTCACGCGTGAGAACAACCAGTGTTGGGTCAGTTACTCTAAAAAAGTAAGTAAGTAAGTTAATCAGTTACTCGGTAAAAAAGTAACTAACTAAGTTACTAAGTTGCAAAATTATAAAAGTAACTTGAATAAGTTACTAAGTTACCATAAAGTAACTCGTTATTTTTTAAGTTACCTTTTTTTATGAGACGCTACTAATATACATGCAATTACTACCAACTTAATATCAACAGAAACAGGTATTTTATTGCTCGCTAACCGCACGTCTTCGAAATCATCAACCTCCATGAAAGTGCTGTTCATTTTGATAAACAAACACTTACTGAAACTTGTCACAAACAAATTTACTACATGAAGTGCAGATAGCATACAACACAGATTTATTATAGTAATGTTTAAACAGCAGAACGTGGGGGAAGGAACAGGCTTAGAGCTTAGAGGCGATGGTTCAACGATGTTTTTGGGATTTTCCCAGGATTCTATTTTATTCTTCTTTATTGTTGAAATATAAAGACGGTGAATGTATTTTCGTCTGAATTAGACACCCCCAACCTGCGCACAGGCGTTAGCAATGTACTTCCCAGTAATCCGCATACCTGCTCAGAGAGCTTCTAGTTGTTAAAGGATTAAAGATTACTGGAAAAAGCTGTTACCACCCAAATAGGATCCGTCATATATTATTTATTATCGAGTAAGTACAAGAAGGTATTCCTGTGTTCGGTATTAGCATTTGCATACTAAAGCATTCGAAATTTCAACAAATTCTTCAGCTTCAGGTATAATTTCTTAAATACTACGCATTAAAAACCGAACATTTTAAAATATTTTACATTTGTAGCATGAAAATGTAACTTTTCATATTCAGTTACTAAAGTTACTAAATAATTGTAACGTGTTATAGTTACAATTACTGAAAACACAAAAGTAATTAAGTTACTATTAAGTTACTGAAAAGTAACTAGTTACTAGTAACGAGTTACTTTTACTTAGTTACTACCCAACACTGGCGTATTGGAGTTTCAAACGTTGGGGAGAGGCGATTCTAAAAGACCATTTTCCGTAATTAGGTCAGTAGGTTGAGTATTGTTGGTCTTACCGGAAGCATATTGTGAATAGCTATTTCTTTTAAATCGTTTATCGATTGGGAATTCGTTTTCCGCTTTGAGAGTCACTACACACAGGAGCTTTTCCCATAGTTGAAGGGAAGCAAATCTCCAGGAATTTATTTCCAATATAGAATTTACTCCGGTAAAGAAGATTTTGTTTGGTGTTATGCCAGTGTGCATCAACTGCTGAGTTGGCTATGACCAGAAAATTGTTGTCTTGTCTTAATTTCCCGAACCTTAATTCTAATCTCCGATAAATTTAATTTAGGCAAAATTCCTGTGGCTGGACGTCCCGACATTAAGGCGACACAGTAGAAAAACTCTACATTCATACGTACTGTTCAAATTGATACGCTGTTATTGACGAGTAAGCTTGGGAAGGTTTACTCGAACCGAGTGGACGCCTGGGGCTATAGATAAGAAGTCTGGTAGACGGTCGAGCCAATTGCCGCCACATCTTGAAAAAGGGAAGTGCATTTAAACCGTACATTTTAAAAATTGTATAACTTGTTGTTTACTATTTCATTATCGTTATTTAAGAATTAATTTAATAATTGATTTGGGGTCACGGAATTGTGTCATTGGGGTTTTAATTGGGGATATGTGTATCTAAGAAATACTATTATAATATTTCATTTATTAGGTGAAACAATTTTACGTAAATCATATATACAGGGTACTCCGTTAGTGAGTTGATATTGTGTTTCCAAGAGTTCACAGCTTGAACATTTTGTTTTTTATCGTTCTGATCACGCATGAATTCGTTATGCGGAGGCCCCCTACGTTACGGATTGCGCTAAAAATTACTGGTATCTTATTCGAGTAGCGCAATAAAGGTCCGAAAAAATTGTTTGAGTGTCGCCCAATTTAAGTTTAGTTATATTCAGTTCCAGGAACGTAAAATTGGGACTGCTAATTTAGTTTAATTTATATTTCTTGCATAGAAATATTAGAATTGTGGGTTGTTTTTTTAATAAGTAAAAAGAGATTTGGTTGCAACTTGTCTTTTATTTTACGACGAATTATCTGGAATTAAGTTTACATGAAGGACAGATAGTAGATATAAAGGTAGGTGATTATTTATCTTGGGGTCCGACTTCCCAGTTACCACCTCGGACGATGTTAGTAAATTATAAGTCGGTGGCACCTATAAATTAATTGTTGGAACATACTCCTTCTTCGATTGGGTTTCCGGGATGCTAACATTTGTCAAATTGTTAATTTGCTACCTAAGCAGTGGCGTAGTTACGAGGTTGTTTTTGTACTTCAACTAATTTTTCTATGTAGTAAAGATTAAAGGCGTGACACAATTTACTTGTGAATACAACTGGAATGGCCTGGTGTGCATTTGTGTCGATATATGACACACCAGGTTGTTTGAACCATTCTCAGTACATGCCGATAGACAATGAACCTTAGATTACAACATTTCTGTTACTGAATTTTACATACTATCAAATACGGTATCAACAATTCTAAAAAAAGAATTCTATCATTAATGCAGTTGATGAACGCAGTTATGCAGCAACTACATTGTCTACTTTTATGTTCCCAAGCAAATACAGGAAAAAAACGATTTGAGAGATTAAATTTAATAGACAAATTCACTGTTATATGCAACATAAAAACAACAAAATATGAGATTATTTTATAAAATTCGTTAAAATATAAAGTAGTATCATAATATGTGACGATATTTCTGGTAGTAAAAAAATATTTTTTTAGTT
The DNA here is from genome assembly GCA_014611495.1 of Limonius californicus. Lineage (NCBI taxonomy): Eukaryota > Metazoa > Arthropoda > Insecta > Coleoptera > Elateridae > Limonius > Limonius californicus. The sequence goes on from JABXWE010019216.1 coordinate 5,799, forward strand.
GCTTCCATGTTTTACGGTTTCCTAAAAATTCAGTAAGTCGAATTTTATTTGTCAAATGAATTTAGTCCCCTACCATTTTGCCAAAAGAGGTTTAACTGTATTTACATCATCGTCGCTGAACACACTTAATGAAATAGGAACACACAGATTTAGGAGCAAAAACATACAGCGCTTTCCACGGACCGCTGTTCCATGTGTGACCATTTAATTGAATATTTCCCACTGCACTTCCTTTTTTAGACAATGTAATCGCAACTAACTTTTTCAACAAAGTATCTATACATCGTACATAACGTAGTAGAAGCCGTCCTTCGCGAATCCATGTGTATCTTTCACTTGCATAATCATAGTAATAATATTAATAATAATTATTATATCTTATAATTGCGACAAAGCAATGCCCACTTCAAATACTAACGATGTAAGTCGATAGGATAAAAAGACATGACTTTTAGGTAGTTTTATTATACACTTCCAGTAGAATAAAAAAAAGGTATTCAAGTAATGTGCTGTATGGGAAGCAAGTGCCTTGAACGGTTTTGCTGTACAGGAACCTTGACATGATTCAACTGACACTATCGCATGGAGTATTACATTATATGGAACTCATGCAAGTCCCTATGCTAGGGCCAACTAACTTTTTAAATGCTAATTAACAATAGAAGAATGGTTCAATATATAGTAACTTGGGGTAGTTATTCTACTAAAGTCACTCAGGTTCGAATCCAAACATTGTACTTTTCCATAGTGTTTGTGGTGTCTTAGTTGCAGTTGGGCATAGGGTGTTTCAAGGGTGTGGCATATTAGACCTACAAATAGCACGAAATGTTCTGAGCCGGGATAAGATGGGTGGAATAGGCACTTGGCAACTCTATGATGACCGCTACGTCTCGGGGATAAAGCACCCGAAGAAGAAGATGATGATGATCCTTATATAGTTTAATTTCAGGTCTGGGTTTACGTAATACTCTATATATAATTATATTCTATAGGAACGTGTTTATTTAATAATCAATACAGATTAAAGTAAAAAATTACCACATGTTTGTATAATTCTATTGTGTAAGTTAGCCTTTGTAAAGTTGGTTATGCTTTATACATGCAAACAGAGAATCAGGACATTTTAATGCAGACTGGTTAGATAGATTCTTCAGAAGTTTTGTAACGATGACTAATGAGTTTCTCTAAAGAATCCATCCGATACTAGAACGTAAAAGCTACGAGAAACATAAACGGGGATTCTGACCAAATACACAATCTTAGTTTTTACGATTTACATATTTAAAAGTGTTTTGATTAAAATTTCTTGTAAAAACTTTAATTAGACGCTGCCAATAATTGTAATCAAGATTATAATATGTATAGATTAAGACACTGTGGCCAGTGCTTGCAGAAGAGTTGTTGGCGTGTATTTTGAAGTAATATTAATTTTAAACTGATATACACATACAAGCACCACAACTATGCAAATTATGTAATTATTTGATGCGAATTTCATCTCAGTAATAAAACTTTAATTTTATGGGTTACATTTAAAATATCTGAATAAGTTTCTATGCGGTTTGTGAATTTCATATCATCCCTCTTAAAATAAGGTGCGTATAATGTTTTGAATATTTATGTATATAAAGTCAAGGTAGGATATATTCTACATCGAACAAAAGGTTTCGGTGCAAAATTTAAAAATAAACGTTAACTAAGTAAACCTTTTAGGGTGTCCTTATATTCGATGTGGCATATCTCCATGCGTGCGTACCTTAATTAGGCCATAAACACATTCATCCATCAACTTGGCACTGGGACATTGCGTTCCTGACGATTCATTGCTTCGAAAATAAATCTAATCTAGGTTAATTTTAAAACTCCAGCTTTGTAGTTTGGTATATATAAAAACACACCAAAGTCACGTCAGAAGTTGTTCGATGTAGATGAAGATACATGCACGCATGCATTCTACTGAAGGTAATACTCATTCTCGGCTGGAGGAGGTCGAGATGCATGAAGACCACCTGGCTGGAAATATTTTACAGATTATTGCAAGTGCCTGCAAATTATTTCCTGATAAGGTCAAGTTATTTACAAACCTGTGTGAGTTCACGCAAGCGGAAATCACACATCTTGATCATATGTATATTTAACGAATATAAATGTTGACGGGGATATCGAGCGTACTTTTAAATGGGTGTATGATAGACGCCTACTTTATATTCTTAACCAAACACCTCACGATAAAGTAAAAATGTTGGTATACTGCTATTAAAGCAATATTATTATAAGGAAATCATGCATTACAAACTGTCCGTCCGAATTCCTGTACACGTTTACATTGCTTCTCGAACTTCTTTCACTTTTAACAAAATAAAGTAGCTGTGGACTGTTGTTATTAAATGCCGAAAAGTTTTCCACGTATGCTTGTTTATCAAGAACATGAATAATGCATATGAAAATAACTTTGTTTGAATAACAATGAGGAATTTAACGTATCAAACTTTTTTCGTTGTCTGCACGGAGATCATATTTCGGATAACGTGAACGTAGAAATCACAATTCAAATATAATTTGTAAGTTATAATAATACAACGTGTATCTTACTAATAAATAAAAACAGATAACCGCTTGTTCGGAGAATTTGTAGATTATTTAAATCAAATAATTAAATTTAAAAGCAGCCGAATAAGGGGTTTTAATCAAATTAAACTAGCATTTCATCTTTTGCTAACAAGCACATAAAACAAGAAACAAACATAATGCAATAAAACAAAGGAAAGGAAAAATACTACTTTTCTACCTTATTGGGCTGTACTGCTTATTCAGTGCAACTGGATAATTGCATGGAACAGATAAGAACCTGTACATAAACAATCAATTTGCGATAACTAAATACATTTTCGTACTAATTGAAAGTCATAAGATAGCGTAGTGTGGTAACATAAAATAGCAGGATGTATGGGCCCGCCGCTGATATACATCAGGAGGACAAAGTGAATGTATAAATAGCAGCAAGTCTGATAATCTAGACAAATTCTGCGACAATTTGCATTGTGCGGTCTCTTGTGTAACGGCTGATTTACCCTGATTTGTGTACGTGCTGACTATTTACCAGATTAAGCCAAATATATGCTGTGCTTGTTGCTATAATTTTATCACAGTGACAGGCTGATCTTTAGTTAAATATAGGTTGAATCATCAAATGGTTATGTTTACTTTTAAATCATTTGCTGGCAGGAAATGACAAAAAGTATACTGTAATTCGTTTCTTTCGTATAATACGCCAAACAATGATGCTTATGATTTTGAAACTATTCTCTGTTTTCTATAAAATTTTATAATATCAAACATTATTATCTATTTCCTTAATTATTTTCGCAGAGTTTTTAGGCTATAATATCATTTAAAACTAAATCTACCGTTCTAATACTTCCTGCTAAATTCTTACAAGCGGAATACACTTTGTCAATTGATAGCGACCACATATTACTTATAAATGCATGTCCTTTATAACCACTACGCTGCATTCGCAATGCTGAAATTAAAGCAAACTAAATCTAATAGTTTAATATTTAGTGTGCATTTATACTATTTATTTTTCTTGCAACTATTGATCAACATGAATTATATTTGCAGCGCTTCACTCTCCTATATTAGTTTATGTATCTGACTTTCTATTAATCTAGAATATTTGCAAGATTTCTAGGTAGTGAAATGTTTCCTAGTCTCTTGTAACGAGTTGCAGACACTTCCACATTATTGAAATCTTTAATAAATACCAAACGTACAACACCTGCTACTAACAATTTCATCTAAAGGTGTAGAGACCTATTGCATTTTAATTTTCAGAATAGGAAGCACACAATAAAATATCTTAAAGCGTAGAATCGTACGATTCTTCGACCATATTTAATTTGTAATATGGGTTAGGTTTGCTTTGCACTATTTCTATTTACTCTATTTTTGGGTTTTAGGTACATGAAATTTGAACTGTCTCAATTGCGATTTCTGAAGTTGTGACCTCTGAATAATGCCATTTACCTCAGGAAATATTCGACCCACAAGGATACTGTGAAAATAAGAAGCATTGATAAAGTACTGGAAGCCCATAAAAATAAACAGTAATTGGTAGCACTCCAATAAAGAAACTTATATTAATGTCAGCTTTATAAGTATTACATGCCTTAAAGAGCTTATTCAAAAAAGAGATACTAAAACCATCTTCATGGGTACTGTAACACTTAAAATACACTTTCCATCCCCTAAAAAGTGACTATATGTAAACATGATATATTTCGTTTCGTATTCGTGGCATTACGTGGTAATGGTAAGCAATGCATCACCTAACCATGTTTTTCTATATATGTAAAATGAAAGTATTCATAAAGTGTACATATTTTCCAGGGACGCGCCAAAGAAATTTGCTGCCTGGGTGCAAAGTTTTGCTTGCCGCTCTTAGGCATTGCGGATATTACAATTTAGACAGGCATAGGAGAGAAGATCGCTACGTCTTTTAATAGATTAAGCACTCGAAGAAGAATGTATACTGAAGTTTATAAAACAGATTGTCTAGACTATTTAATAAAATATATACCTACTCAATACATGTTTTTTACCTCAATAATAAAATTATTTTTAAATGTGATCAGGTAAGTGAGGTAAATTCTAAATTTATATATATTGTCATGGTATCCTAGATTGCAGTTCTTTTAGTTTAGTCGAAGGGTTGCGTACGTTTTACCAACAAATTTGAGATTCGGTATTTTTTTGGTTAAACAATGTGTGTCTTGCCGGATCGCACAGGTATTATTATGCTGGTGATGAATTTAAGCCGATTGCAAGCCAAGCTCGAACCTATTAAACGGTAACATTTAATAAAATATACAAGGATTTGGATGGAATGCAGGAACTTAATACATTGATGGATATTTGGAGTACTATGGTGGGAGTTTTTAACCGAACCGAAAGAGTGTGGGAATTTGTGTTGGAACATGCGGGTTAAAGTGTTTTTAGTTAAGTGTTTCATTACTTGTGAGGTTATTCGATTGACTTGGTTTATATTTGGTTTTTCGTCGTGCTTATAAAAAAATTATATTAATATCAAAATGTTTTTATATTTGACAAAGTTACAATTTATTTATTTTGAAAACTAGTATCCTGGTGTTAAAATTTTCCTTGGTAATTTAGCGGTTGTTTTTGTTATTGATAATGGTAGAAAAATAATTGAATAAGTAGAATAATATTTGAAAAATCTGTAAGAAAAATACTTCTTGAATTGAAAATATTTAGAAGAATTGTAATAATAGAAAAGCTGCATATTTAGTAAAACCCTTTTTGTTAATGAAAATGTCTTTTAATAAACAAATTATCTGGAGTATCCTGTTTTAAGATCGGGGAGGAGAGATTGGAGTACGAAGCGCAGAGAACTTCGAAAAGGCTGCTGAAGGTACCTTGTGCATGTATTGTTGTCTTCGATATATTTAAGTCGGCTGTAGCAGGGCGAAGGAATTGTTTCCAGTGTGGTAATCCTTGTATGAGCTGGTAATTGCACATATTGTTTATTTTTAATACGAATCTTTAAAGTTACCTTTTTTAAAAGTGAACCGACTCAAAAGAGATTAGTCTCTAAGCACTTCGACTAAATTTTTAGCTAGCGTTTTGTCTTTGGCAAGTTGTATAGAATATTATAAACTTTGGTTTCATACATTTTTTCAAAATTCTGAGTAATAAAATTATTTGTCAAAATAAAATATTCTGTCAGTGTCAAATTTTAAAATTAATTTAATAATGTCAGTCCCAATGTGGACCTTTTATCAACTATGTCAGAAAATGACGCTGTAAACGTGGGGCCACTTCTTTGGCCTGAACGTTTATGACAATATATATATATATATATATATATATATATATACAATAATAATAATAATAATAATAATAATGCAATTAGGAAGGAAAATCCTTTAATTTTAGGTGTCAGATGGTCAAAAATATATAAGTTGCCTTTTAGCAAAATGTTTTTACACTGCGGCAGGCGTTCTGCTGTCTTGTGTTGGGGTTTGAAACTGGCACAGGCACAGAGGACCTACAGCTTATCGTGAGCTCTGAACCACGGCAAAAGTAAACACTTCTACTACTTCTACTACGACAAGATAAGGCAGATAACCTCGCTGGTTTCCCATTCCCATTTGCTTGAAAACTCTTGTTTATTTTTTACTGCTTCAAATAATCATGAACTTGCCTCAGCATTTTTGTTATTTTTGGAATGACCATCTCGGACTTGCCATATATATACATATATATATATTGCTGTGGTATACAGGTGCTGTTGTCTTGCATCGATATGAATTTGGTAATTTGTTTATTTATAATTTGTATAATGTAATTATAATTTGTATAATGTTAAACAGTAGAATGTATGTAGGCTTTGAACGACTGACATGAGTGGAGTGATGGTAACGGGGCGTTAAGGGAACGAAAAGAAAAATAATAAACAAACAATTGGTTTTTTGGGTGTGGGAGAAAGAGAAGTTATTTTATACGAGTGATTCAGTTCTTGGTGTTGTACAATTTGAAAAGAATAAAGCATGTTCTAGACCTGTGTAACGAAAAGTGGTTTTTCTGGGTGTTCTTAACAAATTTGGTTAAAAGAAAAGATTGGAGCGACCCTAACCTGAGATACGGATTTGTTTTTGAAAGGTGTTCTATCGTGGAAGCAGAGCTGGGTACACGGGTTATTTGCTGCAGGCTAGGGCAGCAAAGGGCTCATAGCAATATATATATATATATATAATATTATTTTTCATCATCATCATCATCATCTGACATGGAGCTGACTCGAAGGCCGATCCTGTGGGTAGGGAGTCAAGGATAGGGTGGGATCGGGTAGGGCATTGCACAACGTTAGCATCTCTGCAATGCATACCGCAAGACACCGCTGCTGCAACACCAGCTAGTTAGTAAGATACGCATTAATGGGATGTTGAGTGCGTACCCGAAATCGTTATGCTCTTAAGAATTTGAGCCTACTAACTTTGATAGCAAAGTTTCACATTGTTCTTATTTCACATTTATCTTCTGTCTAAGGTTACATAGTGCACCTATCTTAGTTTCCTAGGAGCTAATAGCTTCTTAATAGGTACTCCCTGACTGATTGCAACTGACCTTTATACGATTAAGCCTCTGTGCCCAATAGCTTGCGGATCGAGCTTTTAAAATATTATATCAAATTAGTATCGAACAAATGAAATTATATGATTTGATTTTAATTAACAAAGGGTGCGTTAAATCTCATCGAACAAATTATACGTACCATGAATCGTAGATTAATTCCAAATTTTTGGCGTAGAACTTTTATAGCATCAGCCCTACTTCCCCATCTTGTATCAGATAGTCATTAATATTAAAGTTCTCGCGGTTAAAAAATTGAGTACGATTGTCGTTAAACCTTCTCCAATTGTATCTTAAATTGAACAAAATCGCAAAAAATGCTACCGGATTTCATTTTTTTTTAATGTATCATTCAGATATACGAAGCGAACCACTATTATTATTTGTTCGTCGTGACTTATATCAGATGCTATCTAATATAATTGGATTTACAGGATTTCAAGAAACTGATGATATTACTTTCTATTCTTTTTTCACCTTCTTGTTCTTCTTCTTCTTGTAGTAGGACAGTGTCCTCTGTATTCCATTTTATTAGCCCTAATCAATTCGGTGGTGACTGTTCTTGGGATGCGGACGTCCAACATTCTCTCCATCTTTTGGCTGGTCTTCCTAGTATTCGTTTTGTGTTGGGCTTTCGGGTCTTTGTCCATTTCGCTTTTCGATCTTCGCCCATTCTATCCACACGGTGCCGCCAATTTCGACGTCTTGTCTTGTCGTGGTCTCACAGACCTGACGATGTCTTGTATTTCAAATTTTTCCCGGATTTCTTTACTCCTCACTCTGTCTTAAATAGTGTGTCCGGAAATGCTTCGTAGCATTCTCATCTCCGTCGATCTCATGATTTGCTTAGATGTTGCTGTTTCTGCACGTGTCTCCGCTCCATACTTCATTATAGGTCTCCCACATGTTTTATATATGCGCACTTTGCTTTCTGTACTCATATGTATATTGCGTCATATGATATCGCAGAGGTAGCCTGATACTGCTGCGGCTTTATTTGCTCGTTTTCTTGTTTCTTGATAGATTTTCTATTGCTGGATGTGTCGATGCCTAGGTATTTCAAATTTATGACCTGGGTTATTGATTTGTTGCCTAGAGCCAGTTTCCACTGTATTGGTGCAATTGGAAACTAACATGGATTGTATTCTTTCTATTGATATTTTCATATTAAATTGTTCCGCAGTTGTTATGAAATTAAAGAGAAATCGTTGCAGGTTATCTTCGTTTTCGGCTGCAATCACTGCGTCATCAGCGTAGCATAATATTTTCAATCGATTATTTTCCATGCTATATCCTCCCCTCATCTCTTTGACACTTTGAATGATTTGGCCCATAATGATGTTAAAAAGTATCGGACTAAGACTATCTCCCTATCTTATACCTGCTCATATAGCTATTTCCTGCGTTAAAGTGTTATTCACCTTTATTCTCGTTTTATTAGTTTTATTCATGTCTCTTATTAAATTTACGATCCTTCGGTCAACGTTATTCCTGTGTAGAATTCTTAAGACGTCGGGTTAGTTGTATTCTGTCGAACGCTTGGGTTAGGTCCATATAACAGAGGAACAGAGGTTTATTGAATTCAATCGACTTCTCTATTAGTTTGCGCATTATAAATATGGCATCTACTGTGGATCTATTTTGTCGAAAACCCTGTAGTTCTTCGCTTATTCCAGTCTGCTGCGTTATTTCTTGGGCTGCAATCTTAGTCATAGGCAAATCCCTCTGTAGTTCTTCGGATCTTTCTTTACGCCTTTCTATAATATTGGTATGGTTATGCTCGTTTTCCACTGACTGGGTACTTTCCTGTTTCGATTATTTTTTGGAGGACAGTAGTCATTTCTCGTGTCAATTTGTCGCCCACGTGTTTGATCGTTACATTGGTTATCATATCTACTCCTGGGGATTTTCTATTTTTAAGCTTACCTATTGCAGCGGTGACCTTATCCTGTGTAATTTCTATTGTAGATATCGCATTATTGTCTCTTTCATCCAGTTCTTCGTCTGATTCTTCTGTGGTTGATTGATATAAGTTTTGGAAATAGGCTGCCCATGCATCGGGTGGGATGGTTGTTGTTTGTATGTACTCATTAATAGGTTTTTTCTTGTAGTGAAGCATGTTCCAGATCGTTTTCTGGCCACCATACAAATCATGTTCTATCTATTTCGTACAATTTTCCCAGTACTCTCTTTTTAATGACGTTATTTTGTTTTTTCTTCTATTCCATGTCATCCTGTATTTAGCATATTCTTCCATTGTTTGGTTATTCTTGTATGCAATGTATGCTGTCCGTTTTTCCTCCGCTAACGTTTTAACTTCTTCCGTAAACCATGGTTTGGTGTTCTGTTTGCCATTAATATTGATTTTTCTGATCCCAAACGCTTCTTTGATGCTGTTTATTATATTGGCGCTTAATTTTCTCCACGCTCGTTCTCTGTTGTCATCTTCTGTTACTATGTTCAATTCGATTTTCTCTGCCAGTCTTCGTTTGTACAGTTGTTGTGAGCTTTCATTGGCTAGTGATTCAAGATTGAATTTTGTAACATATTCTGGTTGCCTTTTCTTCTTGAGAACAACGTTGTTACGGAATTTACATACGATCAAGTTGTGGTCTGTTCCCACATTGGCTGAACTCAGTACTCTCGCATGTTTTTCACCAAACAGGGAAATTATTTCTTTTTTGATTTTATCACAAAAGTAGTGTAGTATCTTACTAGAATCTCTTTGAATGCGGCTAATTTGTTCGACCATAGTGTTATCGAATTGCACAACTATGAATTCCATTAGTTTTAAAAAATTTCCATTATTACGCTGATATAATTTATTATTATGGCCAGATTTTGTCCTGCTAAATATTGACTTACATATATAATATGATCGATCACTGCTTGTCCAGCTCTTTTTCTACAATTTGGGAATACAAACCGGGAATAACACAATTATTTGTTGGTTAAGAACCCAGTTGTAGGTGAATCACAAATTCGTTGGGGAAGAACCAGTCACCTGTAAATACCCTCATTTTCAATACGATTGATGATTTTTTTCAAATTTACTTTAAGTATACATTGAAACAGAACTTTTGCCGCATCTAAATGCTGCCGCCCGGTTTTGGTGCACCCCTTACACTTTGCGTTGGCGCGCCTCTTAGGTTTTCTACTGATAAAATTAAAACACACATATAATACCTCCTGGCGAATAATTCCCAATCTCTTCCATCTGTCGCAACTTTGTTAACCCAAACTACATTCTATTAGAGGCGCTATCGTGGAACGTTCATCACCTACGAATGCATGTGTTATATATACCACACCATTACAATTTATAATGCAAATAAAAATTTTGGTTCTATACTGTGTCATTGCACTATTAGAAAGTATTCATCTGCACCTACCATTTTACTTGAAACCATTAGCGAAGCAGTTACGGCTTTTTACACACTACATAACTTTCATTGCTGTATAAATTAGTTCTTAGTGAAGTTACAGATAAAAATTATTGCAATTACGAACGTTCATTTCGAATGTAATTAAAAAGAACCGTTTGTATCAGTGTTCATAACAACAATGGTGCTGTTGCCACCAAAACAAAACCGCAACCAGATCGTTCTAGGACTGTTTTAATAACTCTGCTTCATAAAAAAGATATCAGCAACTTATGCACGCAGGCAGCCAACCGAATGAGGTCAATTGCACGATTTCTCGGAAATATATTTTAACTTGGTGGTATTTTGAATAAAATTACCAAACAAAGCCTGGGCCAAATACCACGGCTTTGGCTAGTCGATATAAATGTAACATGGTTTTTGTAATTTTCAAAGTGTACTTGTATAAAGTGTAAGACGTGGTTGTTGTATTTGGTTTTACTTTTACGTCAGTTTCTAATCAATTTCGCTGTGATTCTACTTACGCAGGCTAGGTGACTGTGTGAGGTAGTGAATGGAGAATCCTCCCCAAAACCCGTCGGCCCCAGTTCGACTCCCGTTGTGGTCCAACTTTTAATTAATCTTGGAGCAACGGGGGTGACTCGGTAGCATAGCTGGGGGGGGGGTTAAGAGTGTATACTCATTTAAACGCGCTGATCAGAGGTAAGTGGGATGGGACGGGAATCATGGACTTGCTTTTGCAACTCTATTTATCTTTTAGTTGTGTTATCATTAATCACGCCCAACACAAATATATCAATCTTTAAGTTCTTTACCTTCAATCATACTATTTACGATTTTTTCATATACATTTAACCATTAAACTTATACTAATATTATGAATTATATCTTATTGCAAACTAACCTAAAATTGGAACTTGGTTTACCTATCTTATTAAACTTAAGCCATATTAAACAGTTCTAGTTCTAGTTATATTAGCCCGAACATGCCAAATTTATCAAACCGTTGTCGCTTATTACATTTTGATGACTACGTTATTTATCACGAATATGAATAGCTTAACTAATATTGAAGCATAGTATTGTGGAATTTTAACCTATAATTAGACTTGCTATTGGTAAATGTTATAGATCATTATTTATGCGATGACTAGAGGTTATATCTTGTTCTAACAAAATGAAATATAAATATGGCAGTTGAGATGAATGTCGCAAACATTTGAGAGGAAATTTGTAGTTTCCCTTTTCTAAGAAATTCTTAATTTGGTAATATTTTATTTTAAATAAAAAGTTTCTATTTCCAGTATTCGACTGTTCTGCTACTACATATATCTATTAAAGAATATTTCCAAGAATGAATTAAATTAAACATTTTCCATTTCTACACAGAGAAATACAAAAACAGATAACAGACATGGGCATGACATAGCTTTTATCGGGAAAACACCCTCGGGGCTTAATCTCTGGTGACGCCTTATATTAAATGGAAAACCGCGGCCACTGTATAACTAGTGCAGCATACTAGAATGGTATTCACAGTATACCGACGTTCTACAGAGATACTAGGATATGTTAATAAACACTTCTGTCAATTAAACAATATTTTTCATAAAGATAGAAGACATTTGTTTACAGGAAATTTAAATTAACGCAGTATGTTTTCGATGCAATGGTAGTATTGATACTGAACGTAACCTAGTTACATGTTATTTGCCAACATGAAAGTTACGGCTTAAAACGGAAATACATACGTGTCAATTTTTTATTGTGTAATTATCAAAGTTACGATCCATTTAAAGTGAATTTTCCTTTCACATTTTCACTGGTATGTTTGCGTGCAGTTTTTTAGCGGTCTGTTCCGTATAAAATGAAAGTTATAATTCGTTTGTACCTTTCCGCGGTTTATATAAAAAGTTTTTATGAGAAACCAATAATTACAAAGTCGTAAGAGTTAACTTGAATCATTGGCCGTACTAATAGCTCAGGTGGAATCTTAACCAACTTTACGACACCATAAATGAAGTTCTGAAACAGAAGTGAATCCAACCTACGCGAAGCTGACCGAAGAAATAAAAAGTCCATGTAGCTTTACCCGGCTTGGTTAGAATTACGACGAGATTTATTAAAGTCTAACTACTTCACCATAAAAATACGATTAAATGGAATCACTTTAGTTTTATAGCATGAAACTTTGTTTTGTAAATTAAATTCTTTAACACTTTAAGTAGTAAATGTTACTCTTTACTACAGCGAACTTACTTAAACGTCTCTAACGTGTAACCGAGTAATCAAGCTCATTACCCAATTTGTAATTAAAAAGCAGTATTTCTTATATTATTCAGGCGAGTGCAAAGAATTTCTAAAATATTTGAGAGCATTCTTCGCCTATATCTGACCGTTATAAGCAAAATATTAAAATATACCAACCTCAAAATATTTCATGCCGCATAAAATTCCTAAGTACTACCAGTTATATGAGATTAAATGAGTATAATAGACATTCCACGCGAATTTAAGGGCCATATTTACATATCCTGATGATTTCACAAGGTACAAAGGCATTTAAACTATACCTTCTCTCTATACTAGATTATTGTAAAAGTACACAATTCACAATTTAGATGTTACAACAAACGATGCAGATAAGTTGACAGCGACAGTGCCTTTAATACAGACTTTTAGGTACTTTATCTCTACTGTTTACTCATAAAAAGAGTTGTTAAAATTTAATGAACGTGCTTCACGCTTTTTCTCACTACATGATCTAATGAGGATGTTAACCTGTTTAAGAATTCTGAGTATCTAATTATCTAGGATTCTTATGAAAACCATATAATTATACCGCGATAATTTACGTATATAATTACTATAGATAATACAAAATTGTAGCGGCAGCACGGTATGCAGAAAATGGATCCGGTCAAAACAAAGATTAAATAAATTTTTCAAAAGTTATTTTGACACAGTATTTGTTAGAAAACAATACTCAATGTTTTCGGAATGGTGTTGCATCTTAAATGTGATGACTGTAATAATTTTAGGATGTTATAATACTGATAATAAAACGCGCTGATAATAAAGCTAATTAAAATCAATATTTGACTGTAGGAGTTTGATTACAAGAAATAAAAGGGCAATTAATAGTAGGCAAGTATGTGTGATACATGTATGATACAGTTGTGTTTTCCCAACTTCTGGGCATGGCCCCCACATCCCGAAGCCCGGTCCGAGGCCACTCTTTGTCTTTAAGTTATTTTTAATAAAATCCAATACTGGGTAAATTAAGGGAATTATGAAATCTTGTTCAGGTTCTATCGAAGTTTTTCAGTTTTCGGAAAATTGAAGTTGCACCTCTACTGTTTCAGCAACTACTTTTGCTCTTGAATAATAAATCTCCAGGAGCCGCGTAAGTGTTGCATTTCTTGCACTAAGTCTGGTATCAGCATCCAGGAATATTTCTTTACTTTGTATGACAACGTTATTGTTGTCAATACTTGCTAATATTTTGTTGCAAACCACAGTTGTGTTCAGTGCTGAAAGAGTTAATCCTATAGCTATATCTTCAAGAATTGTGTCTAATTGGATGAACAAAACAAAAGTCAATATTTTATTAAGTTTCTTTTGTCTTTAGTTCGTCTCACTTAGGTGGCCGACCGCCACGCCATGCCCCCTAATCTCGGGACATCAGGTTAGAACCATGTCAGCTCCCGCTCTTTATGTTGGCCATGCGTCTGGGCGTGCCTTCTTTAGAAACACAAACAAAAATGCAATATATTCACGAGTTCAGTTAATTTAAAATGCTCTTCTTCTTCTTCTTTCGAGTAGGACTATGTCCTGCTTGTCTTGCCTCTCTCTATTGCGTTGACGACGAAAACCAGCTTTGCTTCCATCTTTTAGGTGGTCTTCTTGGGGGCCTTTTTCCTGAGGGTATTCCGTTTTCATACTGTTTGGCCATTATATTATCGTCCATTCTTTCAACGTGCTCTTCCCACTCTTTTTTACGTTTTTTGATCCATTTAACTATGTCTTGCACCCCATACCATTCTCGTATGTCTGTCTCTCAGTGTCACCCCTGATATTTTTCTCAGGATTTTCATCACTGTTGTTCTTAATTTGCGTTTGGTGATTTGTGTTTCGGCTTTCGTTTCATTATCGTATGTCATAATAGGTCTTATTACCGCTTTGTATATTCTTATTTTGCATCTGTTTGGTTCTTTTCATATTATATTGCTCTGCTGCTGTGTTAAATCTATGCAGTAGGTAACCTTTGTAGGTTCTTTTCGTCACTTGCCATCAGTACTGAATCGTCAGCGCAACACAGTATGTTGATGTTGTTAGTTCCAATTGTGTACCCACGTCAGTTTTTAAGTTGGTCCATACACTGGTTCATAATTAGATTGAATAGAAAGGGCCTTAAGGAGTCCTCTTGCCGTATCCCTTTGTTTACTGATATTGACTCTGTGTAGCCTCTAGAAGTTACTTTGCGGGTTTTTCCTTCTGTGTTAAGATCATCAACTATTTCTACTATTGCTTTTGGAATTTTATGCTTATGTAGTATGCTCAGTACATCGTCTTTCCTTGCTCTGTCAAGCCCCCTTTTAAATCAACATAACATAGATATAGAGGTTTATTAAACTCAATCGCTTTTTCGACTATTTGACGTAATGTGAATATAGCGTGTATTGTGCTTCTGTTTTTCCGGAATCCCTGTTGCTCTTCCGCGATATGTATTCTTAGTTATAATTTTTCGTGTAACACGACAGCAAAGAGTTTCAATATGGAGTTTAATAAGGTAATTCCACGATAGTTGTCGGGGTCTTCCCTATTTCCCTTCTTGTATATTGGCACGGTATAGCTTCCTTTCTACTACTTTGGTATACACTTTGTTTCTATTATTTTGTTAAACAGTTTATGTAACCATCCATTTAATATATTACCACCGTATTAGCATTATAGGCAGCTCATTGCTAAGACCATCGGGGCCTGGGGATTTTCTATAATTCATTTTATTAATGGCTTGTTCAATTTCTTGTATATGTATATGTACCTGTTCATTATTGTCGTTGTTATCGGCATCTTCTACTTCTTCTTCTTCTTCTTCTGCTTCTTCTTCTTCTTCTTCTTCTTCCATTACTTGATCTCCCTGATTATCATATACGTTGCTAAAATATTTCCACCATTCGCTTTTTTCTATGTTGATTGTAGTAACTGTTTCACTTGCTTCTTTTTTCTGACTTCGTATCGTCTTCCACATCTGCTTCTGTGTGCCGTACACAGGTCGTGTTCTATTTCTTTAGAATATCGTTCACAGTAGTTTTGTTTTATTTGTTTGATTCTTTGGGTTGTCTCATTTCGTATTCATACATATGTTGATCTTTCGTCTTGTGTTCTTGTTGTTTTATACTTTAATAATGCTTTCTTTTATTTAATTTAAAATAATAATAACCATTCTTCTTTCAGCAAAATCATAATCATAAAAAAGTAAGTGATTTTTATAACAAATGATATTTCATGATTTTGTTTAGAAACACATATAGCTTTCAAATTTGGATTCACATGCGAAATTATAATCGTTGGTTGTATTTGTATACTTAACTGTGATATGTACATGATTTTCAAGAAAATTCTGCAAAGGATACAATTTCTGATAGTAATAAGATTATGCCCACACTAATAAACGAAATGAATGTAAGAAATAAGTATCTAGGTCGAATACAGAACTATCGAACGTAATATTATCAAATCAAAATGTGTCTAAAGTAAACTGTGTAGAAGTCGAGAAAAGCTGAAAACAAATATATCATTCTGCGTGCAAGGTGATGATAACATTTTTTCCGACCATGAACAACTCTTGTTGATAGAGTTTAAGGAACTTGGAGAAAATGTTAATGCAAATCTGTACAATGAAACTTTGAGCAAGCTTCATCAACCAATAAGACGGAAACGTCCAGGAAAACTTACGCGTGGGGTCATTTTGCTGCACGACAATGCTAGACCTCATGTTGTTAATGTGGTAAAAGAAAATCTTCAACGAAAGAAACGCCCTGTAGCCCGGATCTATCGCCTAATGATTTCCATATTTTTGGACCGCTGAAAAAGGCGTTAAAGGTCGGCATTTTGAGTCTGACACAGAAGTACTGAGAGATGTGGAAGACTTCTTCAATCAGCAGCCAAAAGAATTCTTTGAGCAGGGTATACGTTGGTTAGTAAAACAATAAGATAGGTGCCTCAACCGTGACGGTAATAATTTGTAATTAAATTGTTGAATAAATTTTTTATAATGCAAAGATGGGTGTCAATTGAACACACCTGTATGTTAATTAAGATTTTTTGATTTGATAAGTACTGTATGTACTTGGGTAACTCCTACGTTTTTAAACAATCTGTATAATATGTACTCTCAAAGCGTGGTGGTTCTATAATTAGTTTTAAAAGCATTCCAAATTTGGCAAATACCGGGCAAGAACTTTTAAAATCCATTCGAAGCGATTGTAAACCATGTAAGTTGGATACGATACATCAAATTCATTGACCTTCCGTGTGTGTTGTGTATAAACTCGAGTTACTGGTTCGTTAATAAGAAAGGGAAGAATTAAATAAAAAACAATAGAAAATATGTACAACACAATCTTTATTGCCTATACAAGACAACGCATGTTGGATTCCGACGTATTGTCTTTTCATACAGCTTAAGAGACCACAACTCAAGAATAATAATTAAGGATAAATGTCAATATCCAAATAGTATTAAGGTAATTTCCCATTATTTACTGTATGCTATACAAAACCTTACAAAAAAGAGAGAAAATACAACATTAGATTTACAGCCGGACAAAAAAAAAATGTTTTGCTAAATTATTTAAGCTAAACTTCAAATACCTATCCCGTTTCTACATTACAACAACTTTAAAATTAAATGAAACACAATGTATTCCCAGCACTGAATAACGACAAAATGTTTATACATTATGTATTAAGATTTGATAAGTACTGTATGTACTTGGGTAACTCCTACGTTTTTAAACAATCTGTATAATATGTACTTTCAAAGCGTGGTGGTTCTATAATTAGTTTTAAAAGCATTCCAAATTTAGCAAATACCGGGCAAGAACTTTTAAAATCCATTCGAAGCGATTGTAAACCATGTAAGTTGGATACGATACATCAAATTCATTAACCTTCCGTGTGTGTTGTGTATAAACTCGAGTTGCTGGTTCGTTAATAAGAAAGGGAAGAATTAAATAAAAAACAATAGAAAATATGTACAACATAATCTTTATTGCTATACAAGACAACGCATGTTGGATTCCGACGTATTGTCTTTTCATACAGCTTAAGAGACCACAACTCAAGAATAATAATTAAGGATAAATGTCAATACCCAAATAGTATTAAGGTAATTACCCATTATTTACTGTATGCTATACAAAACCTTACAAAAAAGAGACAAAATACAAAATTAGATTTACAGCCGGACAAAAAAAATGTTCTGCTAAATTATTTAAGCTAAACTTCAAATACATATCCCGTTTCTACATTACAACAACTTTAAAATTAAATGAAACACAATGTATTCCCAGCACTGAATAACGACAAAATGTTTATACATTATGTATTAAGTCATTAAAACATTTCGCATGTTATGAAAAATATTGAACAGATTATTCAGTTAGATTCCAGTAAGTTAGCCTTATTTAAAAATACCTAATTTATAAACTGATTATTGATTGATTACTATTGTTTACTACCTTACTACCTTACGGACAATTACATTTTTAAATAATATTATATTAATGCAATCAATGAATAACTTTATAATATGATTTTCTTGCTTTAGGAACACATTATTAAATGTTACGTGCTATTATTTTTTAAATATCCATAAATATCTTTAATATATGCAAAGGTATATATATATTACTTCTGTTTCATACATTTAATATTTATTCGATAGTAAGGCATTTTTGAAGTGCACGTAAAATGCATTTGTGAGATTCTATAGTGCATAATTGTCCGCGCTGTAGACATGCGCCTCGAGCTATTCTTATACTTCAAAGTATGGGGCGTACCATAATGATTTAAAAGATTAATTAACAAATGTAGCTGTTCTTAGGCCTCTAGCATTTCAATTTGGACTTGTACTTCACCCTTAATTAGTTGAAATATTTCCTTTTTTGAAAAATTCCATATCTATCTAATACAGAAACTTTTACTACACTCTTTTTCTTAAATGTTATAGCAATGACAATACCATATACCGCACGATAAAAAACAAGACCTCTAAGTTTGATGCTTTGTAAAGTGTCACATAACTCTAAACAAATGGCAAATTTCTCAATACATCTTCTCATTGCTTGCTAGCGGTTTTTTATTAATAAATTTATTGTTACTACTCGTAGTCGCCTAACCAGAATTCAAATCGGAGTTTCTTAAAACTACAAAAACTAAGATATAAGATTGATGCCTCTTAGCTCTTAAAATGAAATACAAGCTTTACGTGTTACGCACAGAATCACTATACTCTGTTTTAGTACTGTATCACTATACACTACATAAGGTCAATGTCAGATTTGACTCTATTAAGTCTTCTGTTCAAGTTATACAGTAGTTGTAGCAGCTCGATATTGATGTGGGCACGGAGCCTTACTTCGAGCTTTTCTGCAAAGTTTTTGATATTTTCTCGGATTGTTAGAATCTTCCCTGTGTACGTCAACATTCCGATAGTACCACTGAACAGCAACCATGTCTCGGATCACTTTATTTTGAAACACCTGGATCTTATCCATGTTGCTTTTGACTGCACATCCCCAGAGTTGAATCCTATAGATCCAGATTGGTTTTAGGATTTGTTTGTATAAGAGTAACTTATTATGCCAGAGAGTTGCCATTTTCTCCCAATCAGACAGTGCTTTTTTATATTTGACATCAAGTTGTTTCATTTTCTTCTTTAACAGTTCTTTCCATCGAAGACGGATCCAGGTTCATTCCAGGGTATTTTGCTGTGTCGCCATGTGGGACATTTGTATTGTTGATCGTTATCAGGAACTGTTCGTTCCGCTTATAGGTGAAGTCAATGTGTGCCGATTGCGATCGTGGATTCTTGTTCTCCATCTGTTAGCACAGCCAGTTATTCTAATGCACGCTTCTTGGAGTTTATCAGCTATTTCTTCGTTGTCATTACCTACTGCCAATATGGCTGTATCATCAGCAAACGTGACACTTGTGGAGTTTTGGGTTTGTGAGATGTCGCTAGTGTACAGCAAGTATAGAACGGGTTCATGCTTGAGTATTCTTATTGTTGCTTAGCAGACATTAGATTCTTGTTCTCCATAATTGGTTTGAGTCGCTTAAGAGCAGTTATTCAAATACTTTTGACATTATTGGGAATAGCGAAATGGATCTGTACAATTAGGCTTCGTTGGGAGGTTTGTATCTTGTGAAAATTTAAAATATTGAGTAAATTTAAATGATAAAAAAACAATAAGAGTTCGTTATAATAAGCGACTGAGAGCTAACCTGGACTAATCAAAGGATATTGTTTGGTACGTATGCGTTTTATAGCTAACGATTATTTTAAATATGAATAAAGCAAAGGATTTGTTTCGAAATTGAAAAACAACTATAAATATAGTTACTATATAAAATAAGAAGCATGATTGTGCAACACATATATATATATATATAAAAAAAGTTTAACACTCGGTATGCGGCAATTCCATTTACGCCGGTCCCTAACCTTACAAATTCTTACCATAAATTACCTTTCATATACAAGAGAAAACATTCAGTTGCTTGTTGCTGGCTTAAATAATTCTAAATATTAAATAATCTGTTGATTATTTTACATAAGTAATAAAGCTTCTAATATAATAAAATATATTCATCCCTTGTCAAAAGACGTCTAACCAATTAAAACTACCGAATTTTTCCACTGTCAAAAACCATCAACACAGGGATCTGACAGCGAAGCAAATGAATCACTTTTTGGGCTTCAGAAATGTAAAAACTATTCTAGAAAAAATAATTATTTCATATATTAATTTATTTGTTATTTCTTATATGGATGATGGTTTACCGCAAAATTTTAAATTAAAAAAAAAACAGAATTTTATACTCTAAATACTACTAAGTTTTGATAATAGTATGCAATATTTCAATGTCTGTAACTTAACATTGTGTTTTACCATTGACACCATTATAGGAAGGATTCCATTTGCACCTGTCTTCCCAAGAACATAACCCTAACGTAAATTTAGGGCTAGTTGTATTTCGTTTTCCACATCTGTGTACAAACTCAAAAATTGATGTGGTGAAAGTATTTTGTATCAAATTGCAATCCTACTATTATAGATCACAGCGAAGACAAATTACAAGCCACTTTAAAATGCGAGATCTACTTAAAATCTAATTAACTTTCAATATTATGTTCAATTAAATAGTAGTTTGATTTTCTATTGGAAATATATTTCAGGTTCTCAGCCTACTAGCTTTTCTACGCCGCTATTAGTTGTCGTAAATGCGTTGCATAAACAAGGTGTAAATGTAAATTAAGACACCCATTTTGTTTACACGTAGTTCTTCACTTCATATATTATTCTAATTTAAAACGCAAGGCCACCATTAAGGTCTGGAACTGGAAAGAGTACATCCCAAAACCAGTGTGTAGAATGCGGTTCAAATGGTCCAATTAAAACAAACAGCGCATTCGATAAAGTAGGGCGTATAAATTGTGGCATTGTTTCAGTATCTAATCTCCCATCGACATCGCCGATCGAGTGTGGTAAAAACAACTGGACACCATATCAATTGGAAATACCACCCTAACAAGCCTTAAAACACCGCTTTTAGTGGATAAAAACTCTTAAAGACAACGGCGCTACGACTTTCGTTTCGTGTTAATGGTAATTTCTGTTCTTTTATGAATTCTAGATGCGGTTTAACAATTTTAAGCCAAACAAAATTCTGCCGCTTTGATGTAAACGTCTAATACCTTCTTGTATCCCTTTGTTCCTGTACGAAAAAAATGAAATAAATTTGCCGATCCGTACTATCCCTGACGGACTATTCTTTTGCCGCATAAAAGATTTCTAAGAAGCCATTAAAATATTCACGGCAATTTAAAAAAAAAGTCAAACTTGACGTACTTTGAAGTACGTTGTGTACGTCCAAATAAGGCTGATGGAACGATGGCTGCAATGCTTCGGCTAAAGTGTCCGAAATAAATTAGGTTAAGTTTGGACGGCGGCCGCGGATGATCGTAAATATGTCGCCTAAAGCTACAGCAGCGCCTCTTGCGACTCTTTTAAAAAGGAAAAAATAATGTTCGGATAGAAGGGTTTTAAGAATAAGAAATATTGCCAGTAAAAAACGTTTTTGTAAGTTTGGCTCAACGTTTTTATAATAGAGGATTTTTAACAACTCCAAAAAGGTTAAAAAGTGCGTTATTGTTTGTAAGTGACGTTTATATCCCTCGGGCGAATTTCAGTTTGAATTCGTAGTACCTATTTTAAATCCGAGGTGTTAACAATAGAGTGGTATTACATATTTATGTGTTCCCGGAAACTATAGCGTATACAATTTATTACTTTGAAAAGTATTTACAAAACACAAATTGGTAAATATAAAAATAGAAAATAAGCTCGGTAATGTAAATCAACTGATTTTAAAATTTTTGTACGCACACATCCTAATTGATAAACATTAGCCGTTGTTACAATATTTATAATAAATGTTGAACTATTAATGTGTAAGGTAAATATTGCAGCAATTTACATAAAATAAAAATGATTTTGAGTTCTGCTCTTACTCTTCCATTGGCTAGTCTTAAACATTCGTTAAATACAAACTGTTTTACTTCCTATTCAACACACTTTTCGAACTATAGGTTAGCATAATCGATCAATGGTATCGATAAATGCTGATTGTATATACAATTTTTGATGACAACTGCGCGACCTGCTTATTTTTCTCCTTTAATAATATAAGATTTCACGCAAAGAAAAACTATATTTGAAAAGTGATTCAAAAATCGTTGGATTTATACCGTATTCGCGTACTACATCGATTTTCGTTTCTATACTTCACCCTAATTTTTTTACGCACTTCATTCTTTATTACTAACACAACGCGAAAATCGTGAACTATTAAAAAACTTTATTTTTTACATAAGAATAAGAAATAAGGCAGTACGTAATTAACTGAAATCCCTTCATTCTGATCCTCATCCAGTTCGCTCGACAATGATTACGTTGTAAGTGTTTATCCTTCCTGTTTTCTTTTGGGAACCTGGATGCACCCCGGGATTGTTGGGGTGGGGGTGGGAATGATCCAAGGCTTGCGTGCAAAGGGTGGGTTCCCAGACATAGACCTGTTCTCCATCGGGACCATAGAGGAGTGTCCCTCCGCTACCCTAAAAATCTATTCAGCAGTCTCCTAATAATATTTCTGCTCGTTGAATGGTTTTACAAAACAGTCCTGTTGGCAAATATTCTGCTAGAATTTGAAACTTGGAAAATTTTAAATTATAACCACTCTGGGACCTCGGTGGGGAAGTGCGAATACAAGCTGTCAGTCAAGGTCACAGTGACATGCTATCTGATCGGCCGCGTGGTCGAACCTCGGATGAAGCGGCCGTGTTTCCTTTAGTTAAGTTTAGGGTGCATGTTACATGAATGGCTAGTATGTAAGGGACGCCCGCACTCCCTTGAAGTAATGCGAAAGCGGTTCGGGGGGGGGATGGTAGTATGAAGAATGGAAAAAAATTATAGCCACTCGAGCAACAGTCTTAGGTTTAGACAAACACTGCCCGATAAAGCATAAACCATATTGGAAATTTGCACCACAATATTAAGGAAAAAAATTATGTTTATGGAAATTTAAAATATTGTGTAGGAATCCGGCACCGTCACAACGAAATCCCATATATGAGCCTTTACCTCCTAGCAAACTTTACCTAAAAACATCAGTTACGGATTGTAATTCAAATATAGGACAAGTTCTTTAATATTTGTTTGGTGAGATATTTCAATTATGCGTTTCATGCCGACCTACGAAACTAGCAATACACTTTAAATAATCCTTAAATATGCCAAATTGTTGTAGAATTGATATTATTCATGCAGTTTTTAGAATCAAATCCTTGTATGGACCAAATATTCACTTCTTTAAAAGTACCTATTTAACGTTAATCTCAGATATATAATATTTATAGCAGAGAAACAACTAAAGATTAGCGGCTTATGAAAACAAAGGAGTTCAAAATTCAATGCTGTAGATGAATATTGTTTAGTTTCTCGGATAATATGTTTCGTGGATATAATGAGCTAATTTAGTTACAATGTTATCGAGGGCTGTAGATGTTGCGTTCTGTTGCTCTTTGAAAATAAGGTATTTGTCTTGTACTCGTGAACATGAGATATTAGACACCATTTTTGCACTTGTTATTAAATAGTATATTAAAGAACTAGTTTCATAAGGCCTCTTCTTAACGCACGAGTTCAAGTTTGAAAAACGAGACGCGAAGCGTCGAGTTTTTCAACGGACGAGTGCGACAAGTGGTCTTATGAAACGTGTTCTTTATACTATTTTTTCTATTGAGGAAGTTTAAGAGTATTTTAAATAAATTTATGTAGAAAATTTTACGTCAAATCGATTACTAGGGAGTTTTTATAAACACTTATGGCAGCACTGACAGGTGGCTGAAACTGACATTTCAAATTCAAATCGAACTACCAACATCGTAAAAAAACAAACTAAAAACAGTACGATTATAGGCCTCCTTAACGTACTGTTTTTAAGCTAAAACAGTGCGCTTAGAACGGCTTTATAAAACCGAAATAGAAAAAAAAATTAATATGCTGTTTGATGCAACATTTTGTTATTGTTTCCTATCTGTGTGTGTGTCTGATAAACAGTGCCATGCAGTTTTGCAATTATCGTAGCGAATTAATAAGATGTGCATGATTGCATCCCCACTTTCTTCGCTGACTTCGCATTACTTATATTATAAACAAACATACATACAATTTTTCACCTATTATAAACCATACATATTAATTTATCAAAAAGCGGAGCAACTATTGACACCTATATATTACCATAAAAATTTTTTTAAATAATTGTATACCTACAGACTAAATGAAATATTGATGTTAAACTGCAGATAATATTCTGTAGAATAATGTTCAAACGATAGGACATCCTTGATAGCATGCGTATGCAATGTTATAGTACAGTGCCCGCCGTTTATTGTAATCACTGATACTCTTATCATTCAGATATTCTTATCACTTTCACAAAGAATGGGCCCGACGTATGAGACTACATAGGAAAAACATCGTTTATAGTTATCATGACTTCGGTTTATGACATCAATTGTTCCTTAGGATTTTTGCGTGCATTTTTTTGCTTGTTTTACCTACAGAAGTACCGGGTTCTCTCTCTCTCCCTCTCTCTCCCTCTCTCTCCCTATCTCTCCCTCTCTCTCCCTCTCCTCTCTTTCTCTTGTAAGTTAACCTGCAGGCTGATCGGCAGCAGCTAACTCAGTTCGATTCTAACTCATTGCAATCGCTGATTTAAAAAAGAGACGTGATTTTAGCCTAAAAGAGAAATTAACAGTTTAAAATAGATAATAAATTGGCGAAAATAAGCAATAATTAAAAAAGAACGTATCGAAATAGAAGATACTGCAAAAAATGACAATGTATAAACAAAAGAAAAGGCACAGAAAGTGAAATTTTCCATAAGGTGAAAGAACTTGCTAAAAATAGCAAAAAAAGAAAATAACATTTTGTTGTAACGGAGGGATAGTGTAATCGGTCATTATTATCAGTCGGTTATTGTTATCAAAAACACCATGTCCCGATGTGATAAAATTAACCGGCGTGAACTGTATAATATTATTTAATGAATCGCAAAATAGAAATGGTATCTCTGTAGCTCTGCTAATATAGTGCCTATTATCTACTTCAAAACGTGTAGGCAACATTATATCATTTATTAGTCATTTTCTATTAAATTACAAAGATTTCAAGGTATATACAAAAATTACTTCGACGACATAACTAAACAAGCTAATTATTATGAATTATGCCAAAGATTTTCTAAAACAATACTGATTTGTTTTTATATCTTCGACAGATTTTTGATTCCATATTGAATAATCCAAAAAACTACCTCTTATAATATTTACTTTAGAAATGCCCTTTCAGTGTTAGCACACTTAAAAATAGTTTACTTGACCTATCCATCCAGTAATACACAATGAATTCCTTGGAAAATAAGTACATATTAAAAAAAAATTGAACAATTATTAGGTCTTTTTAATATAATTATGAGAAAATAAAAAATAAATTAGTATCGTAGATTTTTCAAAAGAAACAGCCGCGTCTTTCCATAATTTTGAAATACTATGTTACCGAAAACATCACAGTTTAGATTTATCTAAGATTAAATGTTGGCTAAATGTTAGAAAAAGTTTATTTTCAAACCTAACTATTAAATAATTTATAACTCAACAACCCCGGATTTTAAAAACGAATACACGTTTATACGACGTTTTTCTTCTGTTTTCGTACTATGAATTTGTCTCTGAAACAATGGCCATGTCCTTGAAAACATTCGAATAAGTTAGAAAAAAGTACTAAGTTATACTGGTAGAATTTGCAAATATCCTTAATTTATGTATCTATTTACAGATATTTAAATATACGGCAAAGTAAATGTAAATGTGGTATCTTTCTTAACAATGCGAAAAATATATCAACAATTACTGAAAACGTTTTCCTAATTTCAAGACAATTTATGCATACCTACGTTCTGGTGCATTCTGCACGATACTTGTGTAGGTAGGTCTGATACATAACGTAAATGGTCGTCTACTGACTTCTATAAATAGGCCGTGAAAAATTATCCGACTCTTTACCCACGCACGCAAACTGGGTACTACATTTTGCAATCAGAGATAATGAATTTGTGCAGAAACGCCATAAACAATTCAGGATAACGTACACTTTTATTAAGAACTGTGATACGACTATGGCAATGCCGCTTATATATTATTTCAGGGGTGAGAGGTTAGTTAGTAGCTCTGTCATAGTTAGCGCTAATAGTGCAGTATTCCAAATGCGTGCATCCTTGCTTATAAAGTACACTTACGTATTAAAAGCAATTTACATGTATAGATAAATAATTTCCGTTCATTATAAGGCGGAGTAATGAATAATTGTAACGCAATCGGTTTCTCACATGTGTATATGTCCGTCGACAATTAATTTGCAAGAATTTTAATTAACTGTATAATATTGGGTTTGAAAAGGATAATGATTTACTTATGATTTATGAACAGGTATTTTAATGTGTATCATATGTTTAAAAATTACATGTAAATTTCACAAATCTTGCTCATGTACATTCCAATCAATTATTTTATATATATGTACTGTGGAAATGAAGTAGCGGATAAATTTGTTAAATCCGTTCAGGTTTGTGATAGAGAAAAAATGTAGAAAGGGTATAACGGTTTAAATTACAGAGCATAAGAAAAATGTCTTTTTTGAATTTTCCATCAACTTTTGAAAACGTTATGACGTCATCAATATTTTTCCTAAATGACAACATCTATTTTTAATTACTATTTCGGTAGAGTTTTTTAATCAGTTAGAAGAAAAATTCAACAAATACGACCTTACAGTTTAAATAGCAAGAAGAATGAAATTAGATGAATGAAACAGTAATCCTATTTAGCGGGGTTTAAAATAAACAAAAATTTGTTGTGGTGTCGACAAGCGAAGAAGTTGTAAATATGCCAATAAATTAAATGTGTATATTTATTACCTGGGAAATGTACGAGTATTTACACGTAAAAACCTTATTTGAGCCAAATGGCTTCCCTGACTAAGAAACAACAACTGTGAAACTGAGAACCAAGAATTGAAGTGTTAATGATAATTGGGTTTGGCGATCGAGTTAGAACTAATCAAGAAGTATGTAGACTTTTCAGATACAAATATTCTGATCGGCAAATAAGCCAATCCACAGTCAGCAGAATAGAAACTAAATTTAGAGAACACGGAAATATTCTCAGCAGCAAATAAGTCAATCCACAGTCAGCAGAATAGAAATTAAATTTAGACAACACGGTACTTTAATGCCTACTGGATGCAGGAAGCGCATAAAGGCATTCTCTTTCGACGCTACTTTACTAGGGAAAGATACCTAGGCTATTTACAATTTGAATCAGTACCTGCATTAGTGATATTGAATGAAAACGACCCTGGCGTACCAAACAATAATATTTGGCTGCAGCAGGATGGTGCTCCACCGTACTACACAGGTAATGTGCGACGTTATTTGCACTAAGTATTTGCAGGAAGATGATATTGAAGTAGAGGTGCAATGGAATGGCCGGCTGGCTCCCCTGATCTAACGCCATTAGACTTTTTTCTGTGGGGGCACTAAGACCAAGGTGTGTCAAACTCAACGTAACAATTTAGAGGTTCTTAAAGACAGAATTCGACATAAGTGTAGGTGAATAACGCCTTGAACTCTCAAAATATTTTGAATGCATTTAATGAGCGTCTTGGGTATTGGCACTTGATGCAGGGTAGACAGTTTGAACATGTAGTACAGTAACTTCGCTTGTCAACACCAAAACAATTTTTTTTAAACCCCGCCACCTAAGACTACTGTTAATTTTATTCATGCTTACTATTTGAACTTTAAGGTCGTTTTCTTTGAATTTTTTCTTATGTAATCTATATACATTTTATACCGTTAAAAACAGATTGAAAACCTCTGCCGACATAAAACTTAAAAAATATAGGTTGTCGTGTAAAAAATATTGATGACATCATAACTTTTTCAAAAATTGTTGGAAAAATCTAAAACTAACTTTTTCATATGCGCTGTAATTTAAGTCGATAACTCCTTTTAGATTTTTTCTTTATCACACACCTTAACGGATTCAACGAATTTATTCTCTACTTAATTTCACACTGTCCAATATTTCATTCAAGAAAGAGAAGATTGGATATACCTTGATTATAACCCGTTTGGAAGAAACTGTTGCGTGGCACTGCCAAATGTATTTACCTACATTTTTCGAAGCAGTCTTCACTAGTGCAATTGTACCCTTCTTACTCATAGTGAATATGATAGTAACCTATTAAGACTTATATACGAATATCTTTCAAAATTAACATTAGGAAGGTTTTGTCTGTACAGCAAGTAGTTATGATGCTTTTGCATCACAAGATGTACTTGTAGCTAATTAGTTTTTGTAGCTTTTCAAAGTAGTGAGCTACAAAAATAGTAACTACAGTCGAAAATCGAGAAGCTGCTAGGTTTAATTATCGGGAACATATTTTACTGTAAAAATGTTCTTATGAATAGCGCTGCTATCTGTAGTACTTTTTTCATGCACAAAATGGCAGTGATCGTCATTTACCCAGAATGGTATATACGAGTGGTGCAAGTTGCATATAAATTTCTCAAAATGAAAGAAATGATCAGTAATAAACAGTTCTTACATGTTATAGCAAAACGTCGTCTTAATGCCCCAAACACATTTTGAAGTGGCTTTAATTATCAAAAGAGTTTTATTTTTTGATCGTTTGTATAAAGTTCGCCATGATCTTCTTGGTACAAGAGTGGTTGTAATTTATGCCATCAGAACAGTAATATTACCCGAAGCAGGCCGTTTGGAAAAAAGACAATGTAGTCAGTGGATTATATGTAAGTCATCAGCTATTTCCAGAATTCGAATTACATAACGAAAAGCAACGACTGTCCAAAAAGGCAATATTTTCAAAACCTTTGCGTAAGGCAGTCTGTGACGAACAAAAATACTGTTATAGTACTTGAATGAACAGAAGCTCATAAGGCAACCCATTAGGATTTATATGTACCTAAATGAAAAAAGTTACCTTTGCAAAATATCCGAGGTTTACGTTAAATTACACTAACAGACGAAAACATGTGAGGAGGAGAAAGATGCCAAAGGAATGCAATGGCTTTATTTTTTAGCATAATGATTGCATATTGATCAAGTAGTAGATAGAGAAGCAGATTATACGACTAATAAAAATATTAGAACGATGGAAAGTCCATTAGTAGCACCGACCTCTACCAGTTCTACCTCCTCTAACTAAGCTGAGCTGGTGGAAATATTACAAGCAGGACAGTGACTCATCAAGAAACAGTTATAAATTGCTAATTTTCTTAGAAGACCAAACGCACTATTAGCTTTAGAAATGTTAGTAAAGAATTCAAAAGATATTTTAATATGTTTTTTGCACCTTTTATTCAATAATATTACTGACAGTAATAAAAATATAAATATAAATATAATAAACCACATCTGCTATTCAAATTGTTAGATACATATTTACTAATATTATATAAACTGTTGACATGAACTACTGGAGACATATTCTACAACTAACCTCACATGAAAACCCCCAGAGATGTTATGACCAGTGATTATGGTGGCCAAAATGTAGAGTGTCTTATCCAATCAACTTATCGGTCAAGGAAAGTTTTATTCCAAACGACATTGTACCGTTTCATTAACAAGTTATGGTCCGTTGCAGTTCTTTTATTATACTACATAACCTATCAAGATGTCAAGGTAAGTATTTGTATTGAATTGAGTTCTAGGGTGCTCGTATGGGTTCTGAGAAGTTTTAATCAACGCACCATGCTGATTTATTTATTTATTATAAAGATTGAATATTCAAAAAATATTTTATTAAATATATAGTCTCCTAACTGTGGGAATAGGCATCTCGATTGCAAACGGTACGTTCATATGGTCATTTTGTTTGAAAGCTTGTATTTGCTGCAGCTTATAAATACGAGTATATGCATACTTTTACGGATAATTTTAGCAATAAAAACGGAAAGCTCTGCAGATAACTTTATATGGACTTTGTAGGAACTGCAGTTATGTTGCCATGATTTTATGCAGAACTTGTAAGATACATCTCTTCCATAGGTACGTCGGTAGTTATATTCTTCTTCAACCTGTACGAGTATTCACTACTTCATGAAAACTTACTGCAACTATTTGCACATTGTTCTACATAGTACTGTTAGTGTCCAGAATTTTTCTGGACTTTTTTGGCAAATGTCTCAACTACGTTTCTGGCGGTCTCCCCACACTTCCTTTTGTTGTTTTCGGTGCCACTGTATTATTTTAAGTGTTCGATCATAACTTGCTGTATGACTGTATCCTGTTACATGAAGAATATATCTTTCTTCATAGGCTTATGAAGACTTGGAGATCTATCCAAGTGTACCAAGTGCCACCATTCATAGTCTTAATATTCTTGTTATTTCGGTAGTGTATTTTTCTTTCTTTGGTTGATGTTATACCCCATGAACACCCATTTGTTAATACGATCTACAACGCGATTGGCGATGGCGATGATATTTTCTCGAGACAGTACTTTTGGTTTTGACAGGTTCATTTTAAGGCCAATCTATTTTTATTTAGTTGTTTTAACCTGGTATCTAATTCATTAAATCCGCTGCTGATAAGAGCAATATTATTGGTGAAACGAAATTGATTCAAGAAATGTCTGTCGATAATGGTGCCTTTGTTTTGCCATCATCGAATTTTGCAGATGCCTGCCATCGCTACGACACAAAGATTGTGGAACACTTTTCTCGAATTTTATCTTATTCATAATCACGTTTTCGTCGACTTTCACTTATGTAGTAGCGTTTCCTTATACAGGGTGGGTCAATGAAAACGAAACAGACCCGATTTTTCGTATTGATCTTCATTTTTTAAAACATCGGTCGGACTCGTCAATTTTTGTTTTGAGGGGCAAACTTTTTGTGCTTATTTTCAACCTTGTCACATCAACCTCCTAGGGATGGTGAGCTCCACCCCTAAAATTTTAAATAGGAAAAAGGGTCGAGTGATACATTATATTAAAGGGCATTAAGTTCTCATTCTGACGTTGTCTAGTTTTTCAAATTTTTATAAGTAGTTTTAAAGAAAATTCCTTTAAAAGATAGTATCCCGCCAAAAACCAATAATTCATGATTTTTCACTTTTACCATAATTTACACCCATAATGTTTTATTGATTAAGAAATATACCTTAAATTTCACTTTATTAAATGTTCGAAATGTTGACCTCCAGCATCCATACAGTAGTACAGTTTCTGTTGAAAATGGTTTCGGACGTCCTGCAGCACTTCTGGGGTAATTCGCCGGCATTCGTTGTTGATCCGTTGACGCAAATCATTTAAGATTCTAACTTAGTACTATAAATTTTACTTTTTATGTGGTCCCACAGGAAGAAGTCTGAAGGGCTTAAATCTAGTGACTCCGCAGGTCACTCCACTACTCCTCTTCGGTCAATCCATCTACCAGGAAATGTTTCATCCAGATACTGACGAACAGCAAAGGCATAGGATAGAGGTGCTTCTTCTTGCTGAAACATCAACTCATTCACATTGTAACGGTAATTTTGTTCTATAAATTCAGTTATTTCTGGAGCAACATGACCTAGTATTAAATCCAAATACATTTCTCCTGTTAGATTTCCTGGTAAAAAAGGGACCAACAATGTGATCGCGCCTTAAATTCCAGCCCATACGGTTACTTCTAGAGGATTTTGAGTGTGAACTTGAAATATCTCGACTAACTCCATGATGGTTACTGTCAAAAAATACTAATTAATAATAATTGTTTTATGCAACTACTGAGCAGTGGAGTGACCTGACGGGGTCACCAGATTTAAGCCTTTTAGACTTCTTTCAGTGGAGCCACATAGGAAGTAAAATTTATAGTACTCAGCCAGAATCCCTAAATGATTTGCGTCAACGGATTAACAACTAATGCCGGCAAATTACCCCACAACAGAACCTGTACTTCTGCATGAATGCTGGAAGTCAACATTTCGAACATTTAATAAAGTGGAAATTAAGGTAAATTTCTTAATCAGTAAAACATTACGGGTGTAAATTATTGTAAAAGTGAAAAATCATGAATTATTGGTTTTGGTTTTAAAAGGCATTTTCTTGAAAACTACTGATGTTGAATTTGAAATACTAGGAAGGGTTAAAACGAGAATGTAATGCCCTTTAAAATCATGTATCACTGGATCCCCTTTCCCATTTAACATTTTTGGGGTGAAGCTCACCATCTTTAGTAGGTTGAACTGACAAGGTAGAAAGTAAACGCAAAAAGTTTCCGCCTTAACGTATGTAACAAAAGTTTTCGGAAAACAAAGAGAGTCAGCTATTAAAA
Organism: Limonius californicus; assembly: GCA_014611495.1. Classification (NCBI taxonomy): domain Eukaryota; kingdom Metazoa; phylum Arthropoda; class Insecta; order Coleoptera; family Elateridae; genus Limonius; species Limonius californicus. The sequence goes on from JABXWE010019216.1 coordinate 38,600, forward strand.
GCCAGTGTGGATTTATTCAAAACTTTTATCTAAAGGGTTAATCTTACATCTATATTGAACAAAAATAAAATTTTAAACTGCAGCTAAAGGGCCTTGGTCTTCGATAATTCGCAGTTTTGCACGAACATGTCCCATTAGAGTCTGGACGGTACCCAAATCTATTTCGCGGATCTTATTAAATATTCGTCGCCGCAATTGTTCTTCGTTTTGGGCTTCCCAACCATTATTGTATACCTTTCTGTTCAATACTGCCCAAAATTCCTCGATTGGTCTTGCTTGTGGTATGTTTGGAGGATTGTCGTCTTTTGCTACAAAATTGATATTATTTGTTTCCAGCCATTGCCTAGTGATTCTAGCATAATGCAGCCAAATCAGGCCAGAATACTATTTCATCATTAACGTGATGAGTATTAATAAAATCAAGTAATTTTGGAAGGCATCTCTGTGTATAAATTACTGCATCTACCGCTTCTCCTCTAACATGCCCAATATACGGACGCGAAATTCCCGCTTCTGATATGGCACACCAGACTAGTAGTTTATCAGCGCATTTGGCCTTACATTTAAATTTAGTTTCATTAGGGCAATTCCTAATATCATCAGTATAGAAGCCATCGTTCCCTTTCATTTCGGCGTTCGACAAAGTGAAGTATTTCTCGTCGTCCATAACGATCACTTTGTTTCCATTAAAATATCGACGTCGTAATGCTCGACAATATCTAGGAATTCTTCGCAGCTGTAGATCAGAATATTTTGGGCATTTCTTTCTTTTTCGGAACTGCAATCCATTGTTCTTCAATTCTCTACTAATGGTCATATGCGAAACTCGAAATTGACGCGATAACTTTCGTGTTGAAGTCCCAACCCTGTCTTTAGCTCTTTCTACCAATCTCCTAACGGAATCATGAGGTAAAACTCGTGGACGTCCAGTTTTTGGTAAATTTATACAGGGAATACCTTGTTCGCACTCGCGAATTGTTTGATAAATAGTCGAAATCGAAACATTCTGGTCTCTGAACATATTCACAATATCACGTTTAGGCATCCGTCCAACCAACGCATATATATTCTTACGAATATCTAACTTGTAAGACATGTTACCAGAAGTTATTTAGAGAAGGTGATACGCTACACTAAATGTCAATTAATACACCTTGCCTTGTTCTACAGACGACTAGATATAAAACTGTTTTCGGTTCATGTGCTACTGTTGATATTTTTCCGAAAACTTTTGTTACATACGTTAAAACAAAAATTGACGGGTCCGATTGATTTAAAAAAAAATAAGAAAAATGTGAAAATCGTGTCTGTTTCGTTTTCATTGACCCACCCTGTATGTTTTAATTGATTGATTGTTGATCCGTCCATTGTTTTCAAAATTGTTGTTGTTTCTACGTACAGAAATACCAAGATTATTAACTGGATTTGGCATACAATATTAAAGTGTTCAGCGTTCAAATTATTTTGAAAATAAACTCTGCTGACAATTTTATGAAAGTTGTTAAGTTACTTTATCTGCTAATTTCATTGCTTTGTGTTTAAGGTTTTTCTTCAATACATATAGATCGACAATAGGTGGTTAGTTACAAAAAACTGTCTTGTTTGTGCGCTTGATTACAAGAAATAAAAATTTTAAAAATTACTTAAAAATCACTTTCATTTGCAAAATATTGAAGCAGAGCCAAAAAATTTAGCATCCCACTACGCAAGGAAAATATATTTTCGTGGCGTTTGTAGTTCTTTAAAGCGAACTGTAATTGGAAAATGCAATCTATTTTAAGTAGAATAAATGCCAGTATGCAATATATTGCCCATCGATTTTTCGGTTAACCCAAAGGAGCTGTGTTGGTGTAGCTTAAGTATGCTTAGTTTGATCCTCTTAAAGTTAGCCTTCCAAAATGTTTTGTGGAATTATCAAAATATTCCGCTTTTAAAATTGTAGAAATTACCTCCTACTGTTACGAGCTATTTATCCCATGTGTGGGTTAAACTAAGCTCATCATCTAATCGTGATTTTACTATTAAAAAAATCAGTATTTTTTGCGTGGCAAATAAATTTTGTATGGTAGTGGAATATATAGTAGGTAATTTACAGTTGGTTAGATACTTAAATACAATTTTTAGAGATCGAAGTTCGTTAAGCTTATTTTTGATATTTCAAAGGTGCAGTGATAAGGACAACCAATTGTTCATTTTTCGTATTGGTAAGAATTACGCAGATACTTTAAACTGGAGAATAATATAAAGAATACGTTATCTGTGCATTTAAATTAATTTAAATAACTTAAGTTTTGTTTCCCTGCACACAATTCGTCATACTCATGTTTTATTGTATTTTGCATAGGTATCATTTGGTTAGTCTGTGCCATTGTCTGAACTTTCAACACGATCTTGCTTGCCACTCCTCAGGAATGTATAATTTAATAGTGCGTTGTCTAGAAGATATAACATAAGTAAGGTATAATAATATTCCTACAAAATTATTCTCCAATATGCTAAAATACTTTCTCAGTTGTCTACTCTATGCCTTTTTAATGAATGATATACAATGAAGCAATTATGGTTACTGACGGAAAAGTTCACAATTTCCTTAAATAGCTTAATATTGCAAAGCTATATGACTATATTTTACAAACTTCTTTTCAACATTAACTGGCTATGACTTTCTGTGTATGGAGTATTTTATAATATGTTTTTAAGTGCAGGTGCAAGAAAAATCATCTTAGTTTAGCAGAATCTACTCCATTTCATTTATTTTCGAATGCTGCGGCATCATAAACTAATGTTTCTTGTGTAGCTTAGGAAAAACAAAAGCATGTCAGCTGGGCAGAACGAGTTATGGTGTCCACATACTATAAATATGTATTCTAGTGGCCTTTGCATACAATGGTCGCCGGAACTGATTCTTATCTGCTGCATCAACACTTTTTTGTTATTCGTGAACCGTAGTCGCTCAGCAAACCGTTGTTATAAAAAATACGCTGCCAAATTAGGTTGAATTTTCACGAGCGCCCGCATGACTCGACATTTTCTTGAAATGTTAAATGTAGGTGTTTTAATTCGAAGGTAAATGGCACAATAACACGAAGCTGCAGAGCTTGGTTAGCCAATTAACAAATTTTTCTCTGGTTCTGGTGGCTAAGTTAACATTTTAATTATTTTCGAGGACATCATGATGATATTTTATTTAAGAGTGTGATATTTGGAGACACGACTACAACGTTAATTCAGTATTGTTTTCCATACGCTTATTATACGGTAATTTTTTGTGTGTAATTTAAATACTTCCGAATAAAATTACTACCTCGTTTACACCCTAATTGGAAAGTAAAACAATTAATATGTAGTTTGAAAATTAAGAAAACAGTTCGCTAGGACAATCCCATACTTCAAACAGTCTTAGTACGTTTACGACAGGATACAGTGTGTGCCAAGTTCAAATATCGCCATTTTAATTTACGAAACAGCAAGAGATATAATTTTGGTTAGATAAGAAAAAAAAGCACATTTATAATGCTAATTTATTGATTATTTTGTTGTTCTAAAACAACACACAGTTTACGTACAGCGGGGAATCAATCTTCATTTTTCAACTCAAGATAACTAAGCGCGATTATCTTCTAATCTATGTCTGATTACACCCAGTACAGGTTTACATTTAAAGTGGATTTGCAAAATGCCTGTAAGAATAAGTAATCCACTTCTGAACAATATAACAGATTCTTTCCATAGACAAAGACAACTTTTTTTCATAGTTAAGATTACTTGTGGAAAGTGGGTACTGTAAAATACCTCAGTAGGAATTAACAGACTTTATTAAACTATAGTAAAATTAATTAATTAGACGACATATATTTACTAGAGACAAAAACTATATTTAACAATTAATACGAAAACGCGTGCATTGATTTAACTATTCTTTAATGATGTTTCTAAATAAGAGCCAGAAGGTTGGAGGCTACAGCATGATCCATCTAAGAGGTTTCATTACTTTCACACTTGCAAATGGAAATTACAAATTAAGACCGATACAGTACGTGTAAAAGCTGCATCTTGCAAGTAGTTATCTAGAGTTGCCCCTAGACTAAGAATAGAACAATTGTACATACGTGTAGTACCACCCCTTTCGTTCAATTTAATATTCATAGCATTTGCACCTAGACTAATATTACTCGACCCAGCATTTTGTATAAATTCTGTATTCTGTTCAAAATTTTATCAAACTGTTTTTCAAAATTTAGTATCGGGTATACAGAATTTTTTGTGAAAAATTCTCTACAAAATTCTGCACATTCGACGTTAAAATCTGCAGAATTCTTTAGATCTGCGTCATATCGATGCGCAAACGAGTAATTTTTAGTGTTCATCAATGATCACAGAGGACAAAGAGGTAAATGTTTTACCTTGTCTTTATGCCGCGGTGCCGAAACTAACTGCACTACTCTTATCTCGTTTGCGTCCTTCATTGTTGAAGTTTGTTTATTTTGGAACGTTAACATCTATGTAATATTATGAATCTTGTTGGAACTCTATATTATTCACAGTCGCATATCTATTTTTACAGTATTCTCATACATGTTAATGTAATTTTGATCTATTGGCGTATGCCCACAGACAAGATTTCTTACAAAATTCTGTTTCATGTGATACATGTTTTGCAGAATTTTGCATAGAGTTTTGTCATAGCCGAGCCTTATGATACATTTTATTTTTTTAATGCTGTATTAGCGGCTGCAATTCAATATCATGTTCAAAAACGAGCTAAAACTTTGATAAATAATAAAAGACGTTTTCGTAGTATACGCGTTGTTCTATTATCTCGCGAAAATTAAGAAATTCCTAATAGAATTATTTAAGATTTTTTATTTTGATAGTAGCTTTTAAGAACACTTATTTCCCAGCTTTAACAATTCATAGTATTGAAATTTTAAATAATCGGGCGGTAACTTAGGAATCTACGAAGAAAATTACTGCTACATTATCGCTAAACAGTTCAATTACTTCTCTGGACTACATCTGTTGCACTTCCCGGGATTGTAGGTCCTCTATATCTGTGGCGATTTAAATACTCAACAGAAGCAGATAACTTGAGAAAAATTATGCTATTTGAATAAAAATGGTTTCAGGAATTCCATCCCATGTACTGTAAATTCGTGTTTTTGATAGAACCATTCCAAAACATATCAATTTCCGTTTCTGGTATTGGATTACCTTTACTATTACTGCTAGAATTGAGCAATTATTGTTATACTCAGCCATTCAATATTTGATTAGGATCAGCCCAATAGTTTCCGAGTTACGGTGCGTGTACATGTACAAATAGCCACATATAGTTCTTGTCTTCCTGAACCTCCAAAATACGTATTTCCGTCAAATTGTCTAAATTGAAAACTTTCTCGTTACCAATGCATGCATGCACTGTTAGTATAGGAAAGGAAAGACTGTGAAAGTGCAAAAATATTCAATTCATTATGAAACAGACTATGTAATCGCGAAAACGTGCCGATTATTTTGCCAAGATCTGGAAACGCCTAGATTACTGAAATATCCCGTCTTCCGCTTACTTGCTTACAAATCTGAAGGAACGAAATTTACGACGTTTAATTAACTGAATCCTTTTCTGTATTTCTTTGCCTTTGTCTCCAAATAGCTTTGATTTATTCAAAATAAAGTATTCTAAAGGTTCTCTTTTGTTAATGTAATTGGTAGAGGAAATTTTTCAGTTTTATACTGTACTCACAAGCTTGTTCTACTAAAAAACTGTAAATGAAGAGAAGAAAAATAATTAAAAACTTTTGCAGTAAGCAAACTTTACGGTCATTTACTTCATAATTGCCTAGTATTTCGTGCCTTTTTAAAGGAGCAGGCGTTTTACTCTGTCAATTTTGTGTTTCTGTGCTTAACTTTTAATGCTTCCTGCTTTCCCACTCACGCTCTACCTCCACATTTTTAAGTTTTCTTCTTTATAAATTTTATATTCAATAATTTTTCTGTTTTGATAGTTAGAGACGGTGGAGGGTTACTCAGTTGAATATTTAACACTGCAGTACAATTTAAAAAGTTTATGTGCACGGCGAAATTACGCAATTGGTGGAATGAAATGTGTTATTTATAGGTGTGTAACATTTTTACGATATACTTATATATTTACTCTTGTCATTTTATTGATTATAAATCATATCGTTAAATACAATGTCATAGGAAACGCGATGCAATTAATGCCAAACGCATCATACATTCGCCCAATAAAATAATATAGAACCTATAGTGGCTTACGTAAAAACAAACGGTGAAGATGAAACCAACGACGTATAAATACCAAACCAAAATAGACTCCCTCGTACCCGGTATTTTCCGGTTCATTAAAATCAAAGCCATGAAAGCAAAAACTGAGTTTGTGTAGATGTTGAAAAATAAACATCAAAATATTTTCAGGCTGGTCCCTTTCAAAATATATGGTTTGAACCCTTAACTGGGCAAGTTATTTTGGTAACAGAACCGGGTAAGGTGTGTCTGACAGGTACGTACCCAAATACTGCAATAAGGAGTAAGTTTAAAGTAATACTATTTCCCGAAAGGCTGTAGTTTTCACCCGACACAAATTTGCTTGAGGAAGCTATGTTCCCCACAAAAGTTTTGCTATTGTCGCATGTCTACTTTTGAATTCTTGATTTCTTCGCCGTACAAATACAATATCGTTTATCATAATCTTGTTGGTTTTAAATTGACGAATTAGTACTATTGTCGTCGGTTAACGAACGTGCATGATCGAGGAATGCAGTTAAACGGCATCCTTCCGAGAAAATTAGGTACTTGGTATGGAAATCCCTGCGTTAGTATTCTGCATAAACTGAATATCGAAGATAGGGAATAAGCCAAGCTGTAATAAATGCTTCCAAAGCAGGTAGTAGACTGCTTACTGTTGCGTTTCCTTCTGAGAAGTAAAATTTCCCTACTCTAGCCCCTTCATGCACTCTCGTCAGCCGACGACAGTAGTAGTTGGTAGTGGGTTATGAATTGAATAGTGGTTTTGTGCAAACCTTGTACGATCTTCTTCTTATAAGCGGCATCACTAATGCTTCCCCAGTTATTACTTTGTAGAAATTTTACATACAAATACATACATACAAATACAAGGTAATGGCTATCCCAAAGTTATTTATTGTACAAAACAGAAAATTGGACACTCACACAAAAAAAGAGTTGAAGGTTTTTAAGATGGGTAGCTGAATACACTCTACTGGATCACAAAACGAATTAAGTTATGCGCCAGCAACTAAAAAAATTATTCTATTAACCCTCCAGCGATAACGTGTGGTCTCACAGACCGACGATTTCATTTTTCTTGGATACATTTAAAACCTTTACCGCTGGGGGTCGGAGATTTTCAGTACCTTCAAATCGACTGTATTTGCACATCAGTTGACATTTGCAAGTAGGTGGGTGCATTTGCACGGTAGTTGCAATGTACTTTGGTCTAATACACTGACGTTATCACTTCTTCTTATCTGTTATTAGTAAAGCAGTTTAAAATAGTTAGAACTGTTACAATTGTACTGAAAATGAACGACCGAAAGGATTTCCTTTTGTTTGCATAAAATGACGTTTTCTGATTTTACGACCATTTTAAATTCAGAGCAATTATAACGTTTGGTGTAGTTTTGTATTGGATAGTGATTAACCCGCACTATTTTAAGCAGAAGTCTCGGATTAAAATTTTTTGAAGTTTTTTGAAGTTTTTGAAGTTTTTTGAAGTTTAATAACGACGAAGATGTTAAATCAAACCAACCTTTTTGTAGATGACACTAGCAACAGTTAATGAAAGGCAAAATGATATTGCAGCTTTGCTTTAAATTGTGATAAATAGAATTGCTTAGAGTATTTCCTGGTAAAAAGGTTACATTCAATGTTGGTTTTATTAAAATGAAGTTTCATTAATCTTTTTCATTTTCCTAAAATAAATGTCACTTTAAATGGTAGTAATGTTTATTCTCATTTCAGTATGAAAATATGGTAACAGGATACACATTATGATAAATCGTTTTTGTGTTTGACCTTAACTCTCAAGTGACTATCTTGGGAAAACCTCTTTATATATTTTTACAAGCAAGCAAAGCATTTAGACATATAAGAAATACATACCGAGTATATTTTGTCTACCTACATGATTATTATTTCTGTTAGGTGAAGATAACTAAAAACACACGTGTAAAAATATTTACAATGTATCCCAATATATTATTATCTATATATTGATGGGTTATTCAATATTAGAATTTCTCGTGTCCCGGAGAATATATTTTCAAAAATTGAAAAATTTACTTTTTCCTACAATACTACCTGTTTGGCTAGGATATTTAGTGAATTCGCAATTGGATCATTACATGAGTTCATATACACATATTTCTACAATTTAAGTACTTCAAGTTATATGTATACTACAACTAGTGGTAGTAACAAAGTTTGATGTAAAACTGAACAAAAGTTGTTGAAAATATTGCTACATCCATATTTGCATACTTTTTTATAGAATTGGAACATTCCTTAACCATTTTTAAAAGATGATATCGCATAAAACTGTAACTGAGATGTGAATTTAAAACAAAAATATTAATACATTAGCAATAGCACTCAAACCTGCCACACCCTCTCGGTCCACCCTAACAACAGGAGGGTTAACAGCAGGCTCTGCAGCTTCCCTTCTCCAGGCTATAAGGGAGACCGGTGGGTTTCAATCCCTACTAGAATTTACTACAGCTGACAAAGCTGACATACCATAGGAATTTAGTATTAAGTTAAACTTATTGCTTACTGATTTTTTTCAGCTAAAGTTGGTGATGAAGACACACTCAACACTAAAACAAGGTTCACGTTAAAACTAAAATTCATCTACAAGATTGCGCTTCTACTACAATCCTTTAAGAAATGTGTGAATCCGAATGCATAAAACAAACATATTTTATGTAAAATAATGTTATAAATATTTTATATTCATGAAAACATATCATGTTTATCATTTCAAGTAGGGCAGGAGTTTAACATGGGAATTGCGACATTACGTCCCTGGATAAACTTTTCTACTTGCAATAACTTTAAAGGGAATAATTTCAAAATATATAATTAGTGATATTGAAGTATTTAATATGTTCATGCGCGCTTGCTATGCTAAGGACAATAGCCTTACTTTGTAGACGAAAGGTATAGCATTCAAAGCGCGAAGGAATTTGATTTTTTTTTAATATTTCTTTTTCTAATTTAACGAAATGCTAATAAAAATGGAGTATTTTAATTTCTAATCCTATGTTACATAATTTTTTATGATTAAGAACATAGGAAAAATATTAAAATGTAGGTATAATTAAATAGCGCAAAACTTCACATTGTATATTTATCTTATTAAGCTCTATACTTTCAAAGGCTTTTTGATAGTCTACGAAGGCCAAATACAGCGGTGGATTATACTTGGTTGATTTTTCTATCCGTGTTCTTAATGTGAGTAGATGGTCTGACGATTATGGGCAATGGAAAAAGCGCTCCAAAACAGCCGCGTAGATTATAGGTATATACAACTTATCCATTCAATATATAAAACGCAAACATGATAGTCCAAATACATGACAACACCCAATCCATATCAATCATAAGGGGAGTAAGACAAGACGATTCCAAAACTATTCATAACAACACTAGAGGATGTATTTAAGAAACTAGAATGGAACCAGAAAGGAATAAATATAAACTGGAGACGACTGAACCATTTGAAATACGCAGACGATGTTGTCCTTATGTCCGAAAGTTTCGAAGAACTAGAAACGATGATCCAGGAGCTAAAAATAGAATCAGAAAGGATAGAACTAACAATGAACAAAGGCAAAACAAAAATAATGATTAACCAAGAAGAAGACAGAAACATGCTATTAGACAACTTCACCCTAGAGTTTGTAAATGAATATATATATATATATATATATATATATATATAT
>JABXWE010019218.1:0-10754 GCA_014611495.1 Limonius californicus
TCATATTATGGTATATTAGGCATAAATCTGCTAAAAACCATTTATGCAATATTTAAAAAAAATTTAGAAGAACGATGAGAAGAATGGACATGGAAACGTATATCAATGGCATAGTGTTGCATAAAATTACTAAAGTGGAAGAATCATTGCTTTCAACCGTGTTGTGCTTTAACTAAATTCACGTTCATGAGTATCTTAATCTTTAAAATGCCAAACATGGTTAACTTGCTTTCATAGAATATTGGGTACAATTCTGTTGAAAATACTTTCAGTACTATCTGAAATGACAATTTAGATAAGAATTTATAAAAATAAATGCAAAGGTGGAGAAACCAATCAAACTGAGATATTGCAAGAAGCAAACATTTTGTAAAAAAAAGCAGGTCCTCCTTGCTTTCAACTTGTGTATTATTATTTGAAAAGAATAACAAGCAAAGCGTATGGCGTAGCCTATAGGTTCATCTAGTTTATTTTATTTTGACGTCAATTATCCTGATGAGTAAATTGTAACTGAAGAATTATTAAGTTAGGTTACTCTCACTTTGGTATAGTGAGGTTATGTTAAATGTAATTCATCGACGGTTTCCATGTTTTGTTTAGTAATTAGCATGAATAGAAGTAGTTATATAACGCCCGGTAATTCATCCAAAAGTTTACCTACCTAGAAGTGCAACTCATGTATATTAGGCTCTTTTGACTAAGAGGTAGTTTTGTAGACCTTATTTATCCTTCATATTCATTAAATGAAATTTATTACTGAAATTCATGCTTTACCTGCACGATTGTAGAGCAATCAGAATGCATGAATGCTTGAAAGGGTAAATCTCAACAGGCGATTTAAAAAATGCATCAATCAATACGCCCCTCAATACCACCGGAAACCTTTGATTCAGAGCAGCTTTATTCCGTTGTAAAATATGTTCATAGGAACCTGGTTTTAGTGCACCCGCGAGATTCGGGCATTTGTTCCGCTTTCCGCGTCTGCTACACTTTTCCTTTACTCCCGAGTATAAAATTATTAGATTTAAAACTGAAACCCAAACGAAAAGTGTACATTATAACACGATGCGGATTTGCGATCATCTGTTTTGTGTCATTGCCTTCGTCTGCAACACATATCGTAATCTGAATTTGCTGAGTGTTCAGAAGAGCTTATTTCTCGAATAAAGTGGAGTGTAGGGAAATTTTATAAAAATCTGAGGAAGCGAGAACACTAGAGTTATGAAACCTATAAATTTTGCTTTTGCTTGAGAAATTTTAGAATAACAGTTTTCTGTTAATTGTAAGACGGCTTAACAATAGGAAGTTCAATTTCAACACTTTTAGCTAATATATTTATGGAACATTTAGAAGATCGAATTTTTGGATCATATCAATCTTCGAAAATTATATTTTGGTTCCCTTACGTTGATGATCTTTCAGCGTGTTTTTATAGGTTATTTAAGTTTATTGGTGAGTTCTTAACGTTTATTAATACATTACAATTAAACTTAAACTTTACATTATAAACAGAACAGAACAGATGTATTAATTATTTAGACTTAAACAGAAAAATTAATTCTAAAAAGGAATCGAATAACTATTTACCGAATACTTACACATACAAATATCACAATACCACAAGACTCATGTCACTATGAAACGCATAAATGGGCAGCCTATACGTCCTTGATACATAGTTATTCTAAATAAGAATGATTATATCAAAGGGATCGTGTGCACTTTGATGGCAGCAGCTCGTTTCCAAACGGTAAATCTTCGTCGAAGATATAACTTCAAAAAAGCCAACTGGGAACGTTTCTCAAAGGAGTTGTACAAACTGGAAATAAATATCAAACCAGTTCCCGAGCCGTATCAGCTATTTATAGATGCTCTTCAGAACGCCTCAGGCTAATCAATTTCGCGTGGCTGCTGAACTAAATACGGGTAAGGGTTTAACACGAACACCCGAATCCGCTAGAAAAATGGAAGACTATCTTTCGTTGTTCGAACTAAACTCCTTAAGTGAAGGAACCATTCAGATCGGCAGGAACTAATGTCATCAATAGCCAAGGCTAAACAAGACCGATGGATCAAAGCAAAGGAAGAAAACGATATGTCCGGGAATAGTCAAAAATAGTAGATACTATTCATATGACTCAACAATGATCCAATGACGGATAAATAGCCCTCCAGCTACTAGTGATTGGCAAACCAAACAATCGTCTCGGGAAAGTAGAGATCATTAGGAATGAACAAAGTGATACAACAGTCTTCTCGTGAATATTTCACAAAAACTAACTTGATACCGTATTAAAAGAATGTAAGAACAGAAAGTCAGCTGAAATAGACGACATTAGAATGGAAGAAATGAAGCACTTTGGGTAATATACAAAGAACTGGATATGGAAGATATGGAGGAAAGCCTGGGCGACAGCCATACCAAAGACGGGGAAAGAACCATCAAATCCGAAGAATTATAGATCAATATCGTTATTGAGTCCAATTTGTAGACGATTCATTAACTTAAAGTTTGTTGATGTTTTAAACGCCAAACGCAGATAAAAAAAGTCCAAAAAAAAAAACAACTGAAGTCTACTGACGCTACTTTGATCTTCCTCCCCAAATTCTTGATTTTCGGCTAATTTGCCGAATTTTATCCATTTTCATCGTTTCATTTGTTTAATCGTATTGGCTAATTTCCCTGAAGCATACATGCTTCTGACGTTCCAAGTAGATATGTTAATTTTCCTCCCGGTGATTCTTAGCACCCTTCCGCCATCTAAGGTGGGCCGGGGGCTCAGGGCCATGTTTATATTGTTTCTGCGCATATTGATAAACTAGGGAACAGTATTAAAATAATGGGGATAATGAGGTGGTTTCCCGTTGCCTTCCTCATCGCAGTATCAGAGCCGGTTTAATCAGTGTGATTTTCGCCTCTAAGTATCTAGTATTAAGCTGTACCGAGGTTCTTCCTCTCCACCTTAATCTAGTACTGGCACTGCTGCTACCTAATGTCAGCTAGTTTTGGTCCGCCACGGGTATTTTATTTCCCCGGTACCTACCATATCTGAGCGTTCCCCGATCCGCCATCTGGGGCGGCGCCCGATGGGGGACGGAAAAATTATTTATAAAACACCATAATTGTAACCATAGCAACCATATTCACTTTTCTTTACTAAAAACTTTCCAGGCTAACTAGATATCATGTGGCTTAGGTACATTTTGCATTGAAAATGTAAGAAATCTGTTATTTTAACAATGCAAACTAAGTGACTTACGCACATGCTACAAACAATTTGTGAATGCCTTCCAAAGGTTTATAAAAATGATTATATATGGCGGTATTAACACAATTTTGACGAAATTATGACTTAGACACTTCTTGCATTGATCCCTTTAATTGGTTTTGAAAAAGACATCCAAAATATGTATAAATCCGAAATATATATCGACGAAATTGAGATAATTATTATTTATTAAATATTAGTGGTATTCTATTTAGATTAGTTACATATTTATTACATTTAAATCCTATTAGAATAAAGCAAGCTTAATGCTATTAGTTCAACCCGGTTTCTGTAAATAGACAATATCAACTAACTAATCTACTAGATTACCGATACGTCTTAATTGCCCAGTTCCGTGCGAATAACGGTCCACGTTACATTAATCTTCATGATGACGGGCGTTTTCTAAACGCCCGAAGACGTCTGAAATTAAAAGAATTACACAAAGGGATGTGTAGTCCACCATCTAATGATTTTTAATTATTAACTATTGGGATCGTTTGAGCGAGATAATTAAAAACTTGCTAAAAAATGTATTTAATTATCGCACGTACTTTGAATAAGGCACCCTATAACACCCAGTTAATTTTAAATGCTTCGAATTTAATTCTCGCGCTCTTTCGCAGCTTCGAATGCTAAATGTAATTGCATTTCACAGTGCTCGTCATGTTTACAGTTGAACAACCCTTTTGTGAAGGAACGCCCTTGCGTTTTCCATATTTGACATCCCTGCACAGATGCAATTATGCTTTTAACGGGGTTATTATTTTCTGGCCGTTGTAAAATTTATAACCAAAAACAATCTCCTTTTTCGGAAAATATCCCCTTTAATTCTTAAAGCCTCAAAAACTTTTATGCGCTTTTCCTCATAATTTACGTATTATGAACGAACAACAAATAAAATAATATAAAGTTTGGAAGTCTGAAGTTTAGATTAAGCCAAGAGATCGAAGCGTGAAAACTAATAAATATTTCAAGAGACAAAATTTCATACCAAAACTTGCCCATTGTTTGCAGCATTTACCCATAAATTCTCCCGAGAGCTCATCATACGACTTTTAACTCCAAGTTCCTCTCATTTCAGTGGGATTCAATTCTCCCTCTAAATTCCCCTCACAAGAAATCGAGTTAGTCGTGTATTATCTCCACCAATCCACCTCAAATTCATTGAAAGATTCTTTCCGTTTCGCCAACAATTCGCTTGTTTGTGGGTGGGATGTTAGAAGGGGCAGCGACCCCAGAGGCCTAAAGTGTCAATTTCGCAGCATAGAAATTCGTAGAGTGACTTTTTGATGTTACGTTAGATACCTCGAAATGCGAATTTCGCTTAAAAGTTTTCCTCACAAGAGGTTCCCGGATTTTTCTTGGTGTTTTGTTAGACTTTTCTTAGGTCGTTGTGATTATGTGAATGTGGAAAACTTGTTGTGTTGTTGAATAGCAATTTCCACATCAACACATAGGACTATTTCGGGTTTGCATTTCGAAGCTTGCTTTGATATTCATATTGAGGACAGATCCTGCTATAAATGTAATAGTACAGATGCTTGTTAAATTGTCGTCAGAGCGATTGGGAAATTGTTTGTTTTAAGGACAACTGTTGCAAATGTGTGCACTTTAAAGTCAGAATAATACATACTGTTGAAAAGCACCCGAAGGCATGCGGAAAATTTTAGTTTTTCATGTTTGTGGTTATTTTCTGGTGTTTTCAGTGAAAATGTCAAATTATTATCTATAAATTCAAAAACCTCTACTTTCCAGTTTGAATAATGAAATTTCAAATTATAGTGAGCGGTTATTAACCGAACTTTAGAAAAACCTCTTGCCACCACGATATTTAGAACACCTACAGACGTATTTCGACAACTACGCTGCCGTCTTCAGTAGGAACTTGAACTAACTAAAGTAGCTTGGCTGACGAACACTCTGGAGATATGTGTATACCTAGGTAATGTATGTGTGTATTTTTGTGTGTACGTACCAATATCTTATAATCTCGAATATTTCTAAAATATTGGAAATAGTGGAAGCGTTTCTTAACATTTTATCACTAACGTAATACGTAATTTTCAAAGTAGGAGCCCTTTTAGGTTTTTACAAAAACTAGGAAAGAAAAAATATTGGAACAAACTGTTTTATTGCTTTTCAAAATATTCGCCTTTAAGATTTATACACTTTTGCATGCGTTCAAACCAATTCTGGAAACATTTTCTCCACTCTGAAGTTGGAATTCTCAAGAATATGGTTTTTGAACGCTTCAGCAGCTTCTTGAGGTGATGAAAATCGCCGTCCACGTATTTTTTTTGACATGCGGGAACGCAAAAAAGTCGTTAGGCCATAGGTCAGCTGAATATGGGAAATGAGACAGTAATTCGATGTTTTTCTCCTTCAAATCATCAAATGTTTAACGTGCTTGTGAGAGCTGGCATTGTCATGATGAAGAATTATGCGACGATTTCGGAAGTTTTTCCTGATTTCGTAGATTACTTCTGGCAAACAAATTGTTGTATACCATTCAGCGTTAGCCGTTCCCTAACTCTAAAGGAATGGTTGCCACATGTCCAGTACAACCGAAGAAACAAGAGATCATTTTTTTGGAAGTGCTTCGTAAATGAGCAACTTTTGTGGGATTTGGTTCATCTTGGACCACCCAAACAGTGGATTGTTGTTTAGTTTCCGGTTCACACGAATATATCCAAGTTTCGTCACTTGTACCATGTTGTATATGGATGTTGCTGTTCCTCAGTCGAATTTTTTAAGCATTGCGTTACACCAATTAACACGAGCTTTTTTTGAGCCTCCGTCAAATTATGCGGAATCCATGCGGAATGTTCATGCAAAATCAATGAACTGCAGTCTTCGATATTCCTAAGGATGCTTCTATCTCACTGTAAGTCACATGCAGATCTTCATCAATCATGTTGCATCGATGTCTTTTGGAATAACAACCGATAAAGGGTCTTTTCTGATGACGCTTCATTCAAAACTTGAACGAAGCGAAGCATTGTTGTTGAGTTAGGCCTAAAATCGTAAAAAATCATCCCACGAAAATCTTTACGTGAAATTTCCATTTTTTCATACAATTGCTTTTTTAAGCGCTCACTGTAAACAAACTACTCGGCCAATTTATAAGCTGACAGGTGTCAAATTTTATGAAAATAGTAATGACATATGTCAATAGCGCCACCTAGTGGTCGTTTGTAAAAAGTTAAGAGACTGCCCTCATATGACGTTATGAAGACCTCTCACACATCTATGTATTGCCTTTTGGACGAATTTTTTATGTTTAAAACTAAGATTGCTATGAGTTCTTGTACTGTTTGTGTATAGAAGATTCCATTACCTTAAAGTTTAAGGAATTTAATACCCATTATGTCTTAGAACTATATTTCTTAGAAAATTTTTGGGAATAAAGTAATTATAAATAGTTCTTAAAATTTTCCCGACCATTTTGCTAAGGTCTTCCCATAGCAAGGAAGCTTATGGCAAGTTTGCCGTTGACTAGATATTTACTTGAAACGCTTACTTGACTTAACAAGTGTAATTCAAGTTTGAAACAAGCGTTATCGTGCAAGCGAAATATCGACAATAACAACCCATAGCGGGCCACAGCGGATGCATGATTTAGGACTGCTAACTTAAGGCTGCCGAACTGAAGTACTTACATATTTGCGACGTTGTTCGTTAATTGTGGTTGGCTATTTGTATTCTCTAGTCTCGATAGTGTACACTGTGTGTTTACATCTTTATTTAGTATTATTAAAACTAGTATCAATTTGTATATGGTGTGCATTTGAGTATAAGTTCCTTCTTTCTTTTTTTTTCAGGATGTTTAATGTTTACTTTAATATAAATATATAAAATGAATCTCCTGTATCACCGAGTACACTTCGGTGACGTGTTACAATGTGTAATTAGCCTGAACTATACGCTTTTCAATAGAACCCTTCATTTAAGTCATGGCGTCATGACGTTTGCCATCTTTTTGTAACTTTCACGGAGTTTTACAAGTTTGCCGCGGCAAGCTTATATCAAGACTGTTTCAAACTATCTTTCTTATGTTCTTCTTCCACTGCTTCTCCTATTGAAGGTTAGCTATCACTGGGGCTATTTAAACTTTGGATACTGCATAGCGCAAGGAGGGTTTTCAACCAGGATGTTTTCCCTCTTCCTGTACTTCTTCTGTCTTCTATTTTACCTTTAATAGACGTTACCTCCCATGTCGCATGTTGTGTCCAAGATATAGTAGTTTGTTTTCCTTGGCTGTTTTTTATAATTTTATGTTTTGTTTCATTCGTTGAAGGTCTTCTACATTAGTAACCCTGTCTACCGACGAGATTTTTAATATCCTGCGGTAAATTCACATTACCAAGGATTCTATTTTCTTATACATGTTGTTATACAGTAAAATCGGGAATCTATAGCATCTTGCCATTCGAATTTTAATGTCTAAACTGAGTCCTGTGTTACACAGAAGTTTCCTCATTTTAATAAAAACACTTCTCTATTGTTATATGCGCGATTTTATTTCTTCTTCTTGCTATCCCAGTTATTGTTTAAAATATAGCTTAAATATTTAAAAGATGTTAGCGTTGCCAACCGAGTATCACCTATAGTGATGTTTAGGGGGGTGGTTCTTCCCTGGTAATAACCATAATTTTAGTTTTGTTAACGTTTATAGTTAATCCATAATGACCACTTACTTCTGTTCTGTTTGCTGTCTGTATTTGGGACTTGATAGGGGCTTTAAAAGGTTATAGTATTAATTAGTAAAATTAATTTCTACAGCCTTCTAGAATCTTACAGATATATCTATTTCTATATAGTCCCGTGACACAAAATCTGCTAATGAGATTGATATACATTTTATGTTATTTAATAGCGCTTGTGTATTCGGATTATAGTATCCAGAAGAAATTGTAGAATAGAATAAATTCAAAAAAGGGGATGCTTTGTAAATTTTTTATGTATTCTTTTTAAGATTTTTCGTATACTACTAGAGCTTTCAATTTATTTCAGGGGCGTGATATAGTTTTAAGAAGGCTAGACTTTCGTTTATAAAACTAGTTTCTTTTGACTTCAAGAACACTTGAAAAATTGACCTCTAATACAATATATAATGACTCCAAAAATATTCATCATTATCGGCGATGCAAGTGCTGTAAGTAATTCATAAGAATCTAAACCAAAAGAAAGCACTCGGCCATGACAAAGTTATTTACAAAATCTTAAAATAATTCTCCATACAAGGTATAGCACTGATTATAGCAATATTCAATGGGGTAGTGAGAGTTGGTTACGCAACAATGGAAGCTAGCGTATATAATTCCCATTCCCAAACCAGGCAAACCATCTTGCGAAGTTGAATCGTACAGTCCTATTAGTTTGCTCACGGTAATTTCCAAAGTGTTTGAGAAACTGTTACTGAAGCGACTACACCCAATTCTAGTACAGAATAACATATAGCTCATCACCAATTTGGATTCCAAAAGAAACATTCTAACATAGAACAAATCCATAGAGTTGTAACTACCATCGAACGAGAACAGCAGGCAGGAGGATACTGTTTTGCTGCGTTTATAGACATTTCTCAAGCGTTCCATAGGGGGCGGCACGTTGACCTCTTACTTCAAGTCAAGTTCATGCTAACAGACTCATTTTAATAAAATCGTATTTCACTAAACCCACATTGTGGGTATGTCAAATTACTTAATGGCAAATTCACTACTGGCCAAATCAAAGCCGGGGTACCCCAAGGAATTGTCTTTGGACCAGTACTCTATACACTAGCGACCTACCAACACACCAAAAAATGCGTAACAGATGCAGACGACGCTGCTATCTTGGCGTTTCACTTAAATCCGAATCAGGCAACAAAATATATACAAGAAAACTTCAATAGTATAGAATAATATGGATGAAGAAGTGGAGAGCACGTGCAAATGCAACTAAATCGACTCACGTGACGTTCACCAACAGAAGAGCTACATGTCTACAAGTCGCTTTAAATAATAATCCATTGCCACAATCTGAGTCTGTAAATTATATAGGAATGCACAACGACAGTTGCTTAAGGCATATATCTCCATATATGGTAGCGCCATATTATGCACAAGAGGAAGCAATTGAATCTCCAACTCACAGTAGAGAACAAACTACTATGTAAGAGGATTTTGAAGCCAGCATGGACATACGGTGTTCTGCTTTGGGGCAAAACCAGCAAGTCTAATATAGAAATCTTGCAAAGATTTCAATCAGAAATTTTTAGAGTAATATCTGGTGCCCCCTGGTATGTTCGAAAGTCTGTTCTACAAGATCTTTATATGAATTACGTCAAGAAAGTAATACAATTGAACGGCGAAAACGATATGAAAAAGTTGGAAAACCAGCCAAACCAGCTAGCAATCCACCTGTTGGACAATAGTGCTCATATAACAAGACTTCAGAGATTCAGCCCGTTGGATTTGCCTGACAGATTTGAAAGTCAAACCGAAATAATTATTATGCTCCAAATATTTAATTGAGTTGAAGTCAAATATAATTGTAAATGTAGGGGTGTTGTCATTGGGTGATAACCAATACATGCCAAAAATAGTGATCAGAACTACTTAGTATTTCTAAATGGAAAGTGATCGTTACTAAACAAACATTAACGATGGTAATATTTACCATCGTCAATTTTACTACTAAATTTTGTGATATAGTAGAGGTCTAGAAGTACTACAAAACTATTTTTTTTTTCTGTATTTGCGAAGACAATTTCTGATTCCCTCTATAAATCTTTGGAATATTTAAGTTATGTTTTCCATTATCAAAAACGGGTTCTTCTCGTAAGTAATAATTTAAGGAAGAAGTAAGGTTTTGAAAGAAGCGGAAACGCTAAGTAGACCTTTTCTGGAATATACGTTTTCCAATATGTTAATTTAGTAATCCCGGGAATATTAATTCAAATCGTATGATAGCTTTCCGAACAATCTATCTTAAAAATTAAGGAACTTACGATTTCTTGAAACTTTTGATCTTTCGCCCCCCCCCTTTCAACCGCACTCGGGTACATCTTCTTACGTTAGCCATACGTCTACTACTTCTAATATTTTACACTAGAAGCAGACAGTAGATATATTACGGCAGCAATTATTTTGACAATAGAAGTTTCAAATTGTAAATGCAGATCCTAATCCTTTGAAATGCGCAATACCTCCTTTGCCGCCTTAAAGAATTGATACAAATATACTGTGGTAAACTAGCAATAAAATATCCTAAAGTCATGGCCAAGCATTGCACTTACTCTTTGCCAATATGTTTACAATTTCGTTTTTAGGGGGCTCGATTTGGGAAGCTTCTAAGCACAGAAATGGCTTTGTAGACACTTAAAATACCAGTTGATAGAACATTGTAACACAATTTATTAAGCCCCTATGAAAACTTTCACGCAATAATCCAATGTTTCTCATAACTACAAATATTTTGTAGTTATAATTATTAACG
>JABXWE010019219.1:0-11896 GCA_014611495.1 Limonius californicus
CTAAATTTGGAAAACTTGACTCTTTTAAACGTTTTTTTTTTGCCACAATGAAAGTTTTCTTCCGAAGCAGTTAAAACAGAATTCCTATGTTTTAAAATTGTTGACAGCGTGTTACCTGGAATTTCAAAGGCATTAGCTATGTATTTTTTTCCGTTTAACACCTCGGTCAACCTTCTACATTAAAAAACGCACTTTTTCACTTACACTTAAGGTTTGCAATTTTCGTTAGCGCGACTCCATAGTTACGTATTACGATCTGCTTACAACACAAGTTAAAGAATAACTGATGCATTCCTACAGAAATGTTCTTAAATGTAACTCGGCAAATTCTTGGAAATGTAAAGACCAGTCATAAACACTAAACAGCCCTTATCTCTAATCCCAAACTAACTGTATGCCGAATAATAAGTTGCAATTTACATAAACAATCCCAAATACCAGTCGGCACATTCTATTAAATAGTTCCCAGAAGAATGGTCATTAAAAGTCTTTTATCACTAATCTCAGACATGTACCTACTACATTAGAAAATTTATTTGTAAAATTTGAGTAATGAAGAGAAAATTATGCTCGTCGTATAATAAAATACTTTGAGATATAGAAAACTTCGACTTATCGAGAGATTTTTTATAGGAAAGCATAGGAAATTTGTAGGAACCATAGTCCGAATAAGAGTAATCGAAGAATTCGACTTATCGAAGTTCAAGTTATGGAAGTTTGACTGTATTTAGATTAATTTCTAAAAAAATCATGTTACAATTTCCCATTAGTACCTAATTTAATAAAATCACAAAGTACTTCAGTTGTAGATAGCATTAGATTTAGCAAATTCCCAGAAGTATTGACCACAATTAACAAAGAAAAGGAATTTAATCCTGTACATCCTGTATATTAGAAATTCAATCAATTTGACCATTGCCTTTAGTACTCTAAATTCAGTGTTGTGCATCAATAACAAATTTTTTATCTAGATAAATATAAGCTACATATGTTATCTTGATGAAAATAAAATAATCTTCGATAAAGGTAAGATACTTTGTAGATATCTATAGCAAGATGAGACAACGTAAAATACCCTTATTATATTGCTAAAATAATTAACATATATTTAACTATGGCTAGGCAGGGTATCTGACTATTTAAAAAAATCAATCGGTCAATGCAACTGGCAAGTAAATATAAGATAATTATTATCTATAATTCATAACAGCGGCTATACTTTGCTAAAATAACAAGTTATTCTTCATTTAATTGTATTATTAAGTTGTTTCTGTCATTACCTAACTGGAATTATGAGTGACAAATATTTTGCAGATAAGGTTAGGTTTGTATTAATAATAATAAACATTGCAGATACACCCAGGCTGATAGAACCACTAAGACCAAGAATCGTAACATCTATGGCTCGAGACATTTACCTTCACTGTCAAGCACAGACAGAAGAAATGTTAGATGTTGCTTATATTTGGACCCATAATGGCATGAGAATACGAGATATGGATGTTAAAAATTCCAATAATCGTTTGGTAAGGTTATTTTAATTAATTACCCAAATTGGATTTTTCAAACTTACATTGCAGCAACTTGATGGAGGGTATCTGTTCATTTCAAACGCAACTTTCTCAGATGCTGGGGATTATGAATGTATAGTGAAATCTACGGTTGGTCAGATCTCGTCCAAATCTAGTATTATTGTGGAAGGCCCACCAGGACCACCGGGTATATGTTTAATTTAATATACCACTGCTTGAATTGTAACAATCTACTATTAACAGGTGGACTACAGGTTATTGGAATACAAAGAACCTCTGTAACTTTACAATGGACAGATGGTGCATCCCATGGTCGTCCAATTCTTGCTTACACCATCACTGGGCGCACAAATTGGAATAGCACATGGGTAAACATCACACATGGAGTTCAGGCTACCGAAATTGACAGATACACGGGTAGAAAAGAAGCAATCATCGACAATATTTTAACACCATGGTCCATTTATGAATTTCGTGTAAATGCTTGGAATGAACTCGGTATTGGGTTAGCTTCTGCACCCAGTCCTCGTCATTCAACTCCTCCTGATAGACCATACATCGCACCTACTAACGTTGGTGGTGGGGGTGGCAAAGCTGGAGATCTTACAATAACTTGGACTCCACTGAAACCTGAAGAACAAAATGGTCCCGGAATTCATTACAAAATACTCTGGAAACGTAAAGAACATGAGACTGAATTTCAAACTTTGCTTTTGAAGGAGTTTGGTAATACTGGAAAAGCCGTTGTTTATATTTCCTTGGATTATTACTACACGGAATATATTGTTAAAGTTCAGGTTTGTGATATTTATAACGTTTGCTTCGCATGTTGCTGCTAAACTAGTACAAAGATGTAAAAGGATTGGTTTGTATTTTTTATTTTGATATCGAGGTCATCTCCAAAGTCAGGATTTTGACTTCAAACTTCAGATCTCTGATTATAATTTTTAAAATCAAACTTAACATTGTTTTTCTTGGATCCCAATTTTAAATTCTAATCAAGGTCTCACATTTGGACATCAAGATTTTGACATTAAATGTTAAAATTAACATCTTGAATTTATAGCCGTGGTCCAAGATAAGTGTAACATCCCAGTAGAATATTGTAAAAGTAGGAAGTCATGTATCACACATCTACACTTTAGAGAGATGTTGAGATTAAAATTGAAATAATTATGTTAAGTTTTGGTCTTCTAAATTTGAAATATGGAATTTAAAGTCAAAAACTGGAAGAAAACTTGAGATCTCCACTTTAAATTTAAAGTAAAAATATGAAATTTAGAGTTGAGTTCTTGGGGTTCAGTTTGAAATTATATGAAATCGATTTTGATAGTCCGGCATACAATTTCAAAAAAACTTTTAGGTTAAAGTCATTGATTTGAATGTGTAGTTTAAAGTTGGAAGCCAAAGTATCAGATTTAAAAAGTTGTTCGAGTAGAGATCTCTTACTTGAAACATGTTTGAAGTCGAAATCCCAAGTGTAAAATTGAGAGCTTGTGGTTAAAGTTGAGATACAAAATTTGATGTCAAGTTGAAAAAATGAAAATGATGAATGTGAATTTAAAATCAATGTTTAAAGTTGAGTTTAAATTAGAGATCTCAAGTTTGAATTTTAGTTCATAATCTCAAATTTCAATTTCAAACTAAGATATGCGGGTATTTTTTTATTGTTTTTATTTTATTTTTATTTTTTTGTTTCTTTTATTTAAAAAAAGATTTTTTTGTTTTTTTTAATTTTATTTTTTATTTCAACGAAGTAAGGCAGCAAACAATTAATAAGATATGGAGGTTCAATTTCAGATCACAAGTATAAAGTTTAGATCTTAGTTAAAAGTTAAGACCTCATATTTTTGAGATCTTGGGTAGATTTTGAGATTTTAATGTAAACTTTGAGACCATAAGGTTAAAGTTGAAACATGAAATTTGATGTTCAATTGAAAGTTGGAAACTAACGTCTCAAATTTAATTAATTAATTACAACCTTAAAGAGAAATCATTTGATTGGAATTTGAACACAAAATAATTTTAAATTGAAAGTAATTTTGCTGTTGGAGCTGATTTGAATTTAAAGTTAAGATCTTAAGTTTAAGTTTAGATTTTTATATTAAATTTGAGATTAAAATGGAGAATCCGTATTTGAAATTTTGAATTGAACTAAATTTCAAGTTTAAATTGGAGATTGTTAAATAACATTTGAGATCTTTAGGTAGTATTCGAGATCCTTGTCCTTAGGTCTTAAAGAAAAATAATGAGGTTGAAGTAGAGGTATGAAATTTGAATTGGAAAGGTTGAATTTAACGTGGAGAACACTTATTTGAAATTGAAATTTTGAATTGAATAGCTAAATCTCAAGTTTAGGTAAAATTTGAAATTTTCATTTAATATTCGAAATCGTGTGAAATTTGAGAGCATAAACTTAAAGTTGGGCAATGGAATCTGATGTTCAATTTGAAATTTAAATGATTGAGACCTTAAAAGGAACTCGTGCGGTTAAAGTACAGATGTGGAATTGAAAATTAAGATCTTGAGGATAAAATTGACTGGAAGTTGAAATTGAAGTATTCAAGTTAATTGAAATCAGACATCAATAAAAAATTAAAATAATTAAATTAAAATTAAATTAATTAAAATTTAAATTAAATTAAAATTAAATTAAATAATTAAAATCTTAAAGTTGAGATTATGAAATTAAAGAGGATACGAGGAGGGTTCAAATATGACCCGGAACTTGGCTGTAACTTTTTATTTAACTGCAATAAGTATATAATTTTTACACTATTTCTCCACGTATTCATCCTCTAAGTCTATGCATGTTTGCCATCGTTGTGGGAGTTTCATAATGCCGCTTTTATAGAATGTTTTTGGTTGGGCGCGAAGCCACTCGTGCACAAACTCGGCAACATCATCATCGCCTTGAAATTTTGAGCCACCCAATGCCTCTTTCAGCGGTCCAAAGAGATGGAAATCACATGGTGATAAATCCGGACTATAAGGTGGATGTGGAAGAATCTCCCAATGCATTTTTTGAAGGACATTTGTAGTCAATTGGGCAGTATGAGGTCGGGCGTTATCGTGCAGGAGAATGACACTGTTGATTGAACAGTTTCTCGCCTGAGAAGCTCAGTAGAGACTTCAACACGTCGCTGTTTTTGTTCTATAGTCAGCAATCTGGGTGCCCATCTTACGCAAACTTTTCGGTAATGCAGATGTTTATGGATGAGTTCCTCGACGCTAACAACACTAATTTGTAATGTTTGTGACATTTCACGGAAAGAAATTCTTCTATTGGCAAGAATAAGATCGTTTATCAGGTCAATGTTGGTTTGTGTTGTCGAAGTTTTCGGATGTCTCGCGTGCGGCAAATTTTTGACCGTTGTACGGCCCTTCTTAAACTGCTTACACCATTGAAACACCTGGGTTTAGATAAGGTGGATTCCCCATATTGTGCTTGAATTCTTTGCAAAATATCACTTGGTTTGGCACCCTCATTCACAAGAAATCTAACTATTATGCATTGCGCAACGGAAATATGAACTGCTTGCTCTGTCACGTTGACAATTACTAAAAAAAAACAATTGAAGTGGCTGTGACATTATGCACGCCTTCTAGATATCCCATTGCAAGAATGCTAAGAAGGAATTGGGGCCGAGGCCATTCGTTTGGTTCTAAGAATAAAATTCCGGGTCATATTTGAACCCTCCTCGTATATTGATTTGGATGTTGAGTTTAAGGTTGATTGTATTTCAAGTTTAGATAAGATGTGGAATTTAATGTCGATCTCAAGTTTTAATTCAATATTAAAATAAAGACAGATTGGTAAAGTACATAAATAGAATGAGCTGAAAATAAAAAAAATATTTCAGGCTTTCAACGACGTTGGTCCAGGACCTGAAAGTAGAGAGGTGGAAATATTTTCAGCAGAACATATGCCACAAGTTGCGCCACAGTTGGTTGTTGCAACACAGTTCAACTCCACTGCTCTTAATGTCACTTGGAATCCTGTTGAACAGAGTCGAGATGCACTTCATGGCAAACTTATTGGTTATAGGGTATGTGCAATAATTAATAAACCTGTTTATAATTTCAACTTTAAATTAACCTTCTGAAAATAGATTAAGTACTGGCGAGCAGATGGTGCAGAAGAAGACAGCACTTATTATTTGTCTCGAACAACACGCCCCTGGACTCTTATTGTTGGTTTACAACCTGATACTAATTATTGGGTCAAAGCAATGGCATTTAATTCTGCTGGAGAAGGACCTGAAAGTGAACGTTATTTAGGTTTGGTCTATGAGAATCTGTATGTAATTAAAATGCTAATCTTTTTCCTTTGTTAGAACGTACTTTCCGAAATGCTCCTCAAAAACCACCAACTTCAGTTCACTTGTTTGGTGTGGATCCTTCTACAGTCAGAGTGATATGGCGGTACATTCAGCCATCGCTTGCAGAAGAACCGGTTCAAGGATATAAGGTATTTTGGGTGTAGCTTCTGAAATAAACAAAAAATTAAATTTGTTTTTAAATAGATACGAATTTGGGAAATTGATCATGACATGAGTACGGCTAATGATACAATAATCCCTGTTGGTGGAAAATTAGAAGCATACATTAATAATTTGTCACCGGGAAAGACATACCACATGAGAGTTCTTGCATATTCTAATGGTGGTGATGGGAGAATGAGTTCCCCCACCCTTACTTTCCAAATGGGTATGTTTCAGTAATAATAATAATAATAATAATATGATTATATGTTTATAAGCAGCTTATGTAGATAAATGCAAATAACTTATGTGGTGTTTCATTTTTTTATAATTCTATTTTTATATCCTCAGGTGCTCCAGCATTGTATAGGAGTGGATCGGGTGTTATTTATGATAGCTCCTCTGTTGTTTCCATAGTTGCCTTAACTTTAGCGACTGTTTTTGGATCTGATAATTTTTTCATTTAAATCAGTAAGATTAAGGTTCTGATTGGCCAACATTGCACTATTTGCAATATGCTTAAAGTGATAGTTAATCTGCAGTTTTTTACATGTGGATCTCCATATATTGAAACTCATTTTTAGTGTTTCTAAGATCTGTTTTAGAGCAATTAAGAACTCCTTATTGTGCCTTGTTCTAAATTAGTTTATAGAAGGGTAAATGCAACAAAATTATTCAAAATGGGGGTAAGGACTGTTGGGAGATACAATCTGTTCTACAGTACGGGTGAATCAAATTCTTGATACTCTGATGAGACTGACTGTTTATTCAGTTGCGTAATGTTTTGATATTGTGTATCATTGTCAGTAGTCCAGGTTACAGAAAAAATTATAGAATGTTGTGTTTATAATTAACAGAATAGCAAAATCAACATTCTTCAACAAGAAATAAACATCCGAATCTCCATGTTTTTCTCATTTTTAATTTTGTTATTTACTTTAAGTTTGATAAAGTCTTCATTTGTTTGACCTTTGACTTATAGATAATTTGACAAAAATAGTAATAATTTCTTTGTGGCTGTCGTAGAATTAAATAGTATTGAAAGTGCACAGTATTATTACCGTCCATTTGAACTCTTTGCAGTATTCTTTTTTTGAACCAGTTTAAGTTGGTAGCATATAATGTAGCATTTAGCACTTTTGATTGACAAACTTTTTCTTTGATCTGGATTGGGGCAATGTAAGGTCTACATACGACAATACTTTAAATAAAATTGTACCTGTACATAGTATGCATATAAGCAGTGTTTTTTTAATTTGCAAATTAAGAAACATTTTGTAATAGTATTAAGACTTTGTTTTTGTATTATAAGTAGCTTTTTAAGAACTGACAGCTGAATCCGTCCAGTTTTAGCATTGTATAGTTTTACTTTTTATATTTTTATTAAGATTATATTTTAGATATTTCATTTTAACTCGTAAGTTTTAAAATCTAAACAGAATAGACATCGGGCAATAAATGTATAAAATCTTTTATAAATAAATGATTTTTTAAAGTATTGCTTATTATTTACTTAGCATACGTTTATTTTGTTAATGATTTAGAATTCAGATTTTAGGTGGAGCTGCATCTTTTCAGGTGAAATAAAATTTACAGAACCACTTTGTTTTTTTAAAGATATTGTTGATGATGTACTTCAACAATTTAAACTTTCATGTTTCTGTTTTTAGTTGTAAAATCAACTAGGTACAATCATTATTATTTTACATTTATTCAGATTATTTCTTCTTTTCGTATTCTTTGCATTTTGGCGTCAGATTTAAGACTAAACTCTATTTGTTGAGCATTGAGCTAGAACGTAAACAAACGCTTGACAGGTGCGTTGATTTACCGGATGTGTATTTACATAATATTCCTTGCGTTTCTAAATTAACGTTCGCGCCGTCAGAATTCTTTTGTAGTAGGACGCCCCCTATGATTACACGTTTCTGGAACAACTTGCTCCATTTTAGGAAAATAAGCACCAGGCACTATACAAACGCTCCGAAAACCGATAAGCACTGCGCAAAAAGCACACAAACTTAACCCGATAATTACGAGTGCAAAGTAAAGGTTTTGAGCGTAATTACTCCTTAAGTAATCAGCCATTAGCGTTATCTAGCGTAGAACAATTTTGCGATTTTAATGTACGGGATAAATAAATAACGAAGCGAGATCCATAACAGCATAGAAAAAGTCGAGATCCATGTTTGTATATCGGGAAATATATAAATCGGAATGAGATCCGCCGGCGTTGCCAAAGTTTTACGGTAACCTTGGCACTACAGCTGTTTTAAGTAATGTCTTGTTTATACATATTACTGCCGGCCACTACTGATTCCTGCAACTTGGCAAATTGTGCTAAAACAGAGAGAGCATATTTTATCTTAAATCCTACGTATTGTAAACAAGGTTTTACTATCAATAGGTTTTTATAAATACATTTTGTTGATTGAGTGTTTGTAATGTTAGATCAGCATTTATTTGAGTTAATACTGTCCACCAGTATACAGATACTATGGATTTTCGTAATATATTAACTATTATTATTAACATGGCTTACGGAAGGGAAGAGTTTGGGGTAAAAGATCCCTGCTTGTATTGCAGCTTAAATATTACAAATGTTTCAAGGCACCTTTTCAGAAACAATACAAACGAAGAAAGTGTCGAAAAAATTATTGTATTAACTAAAGGATCGTAAAAGAAAACACAGGATTGACCTTTTACGGAAACGTCAATTTTTCAATTTTATATGATGGAAATATAATTAGACCTGCATAGAGACCCACTTCTACAGCTGAAAATCAGACTTTATCGACAGATTATTACTTTCTTATTATTTGCATCCTTTTAGCCACTTCACGTCCTCTGTAGCTGGCTCGGTGGGCTCCGCTTCAGTTGGCACATTTAGGTTTGCCGTTTCCATTCATTTTGTATTCTTTTGTGTGGTGTTTAGGATAAATAGCGGGAAGGGTTTCGTCCCTTTTCTCTGCAGAATATTAACGGCTTCTATAATTTTGTATCCTTGATTACCTAAATTTTCTATGTTTTCTCTAGCGCATGACAGGAGCAGTTTCCTCGCCATCACTTTCATGGTTCTTGTTGGTTTATTTTCGTATAAGTGCGAAAGGAGCTTTTTTCATTAGTAAATTTGTTAGACTTCTATATTCCTCTGCATAAGCTGCGTTTATTTTCACGTCCTTATAATTCATTACAACTGCTTGAAATATAAACTTTTTGACTTTAATCCGCGTTGTAATGCATAATAGTCATTAATTTGGCTCAAAACAATTATATGTTATACATAATAAAGCTGCAACCCTTTCTAGAAAAATATTCAAGTCAGATGCGCTAATGCAAATGTGGAAAATAATAATAACATCTGGAAATCTTTAACATCACTAAAACATAAACCCAGAAGAGTGATACTATCAGTCTTAGGATAAATAAGTATTAAAGATGCACCTAAAATTTGGAATATATGCATGCAAATATTAACGTAGAATAACGAAAATAAGCACTTAAATATGCACTTTAAATTATAGTCGTTTAAGTAAAGTAGGACCCGGATAGATACAAAAACGGATACTAATAAAAGATATTAATAATAAAATAATATCA
Organism: Limonius californicus; assembly: GCA_014611495.1. NCBI lineage: Eukaryota > Metazoa > Arthropoda > Insecta > Coleoptera > Elateridae > Limonius > Limonius californicus. Next base: position 9,617 of record JABXWE010019219.1, read on the forward strand.
AAATTAAATTTAAATATAATTATTACATTTAGTAATTACATGGTGTAATAAATAGTTGCTTTAAATAATTGGGTACCGGCGTTCGAATGAACAAGGGGAAATACTGCGGTTGTCTAATATGTGATGCTCACCAGGTGTCATTAATTTGGCGACAAATCGGGTGTGAGAGCAAAAATAGGGGAGCTTTCCATTCCGCCTTGCAGGCCAAACTTCGTCATGGGGCGTATAGCCTCACCATCAATAAATTTCTATTATCAGAAAGAAGACCAGTGGGAAATATAGGTTTAGCTGGGTTATAATCCTTAAACCATTTTAAGAATTGAGGGAAACGTATTTGCACTGGCTAGTAAAAGATTAGCATGCATTTCTGGAAACGCTTGCTCTTAACACTTAGGAATATTCACCAAAAATATAAACAGATGTGTTTTTCATGCTGTCCGACTTCGAAGATACTTAAAATTTTCAAAATAATTAAAGTTTATACAGATTGATATCAAAAATTTAAAAAATATGCAGCATTAATTAGAAACCTTCAAAATATGCATTTATTAGGTAAAAATATGCATTTGCCTTTATGCAGATATGCAAATGCATAATTATCCTAAACCTGGTTATTATTCTAGAAAACAGACTTCCTCCGAAAATAATTACAGCCCACCAGGTACAATAATAAATTTTTAATTCAACAAACTTACCAAAAAATATTATATAGGTTTACTAGTCTAGATCAGGGGGTCTCCAACCTTTTTTAACCGCGGGCCAAATTAACTATTTACTGTGGCTTTGCGGGCCGAAGAAAAAATGTGATGAAGATTAAAATAACTATAATATATAATATATCATCATACAGAACATAATACATATAATAATACAATTAATGAGACATTTGACATTGCTTTTTTGATATAATTGAATCAAAGTTGGGAGTAATAGTTGTGCTGATTTTTAAATTGCCGCTTAAGTGTTGATCTGATAAATTAGATCTATATTTAGGTTTAATATACTTTAATTTGGAAAAGGTTTTTCACAAATATAAGTAGTGGCAAATATTGAACTCATCCCACAAGCAAAATTTCTAATTTTGGGAAATTCTTTCTCGTCGAAGTAGGAGTAAAAATTAATCAAATTGCTTTCTTTATACTTATTTTTGAGAAAGTCATTGTTTTGCAATTCAATCGCTTCCATTTGCAAATCATTTGGTAAATTGACTACCTCATAACTAAATGGATTTTGAAAGAAACTATTATTATCTGCATATTTGTCTTGAAAGCGGTTATTAAATTGTGTTATTAAATCTGTCAAAATTTCAAGACAATATTTTTTTGGAAACAACATATCAGTTTCTTGACTAAATTTTTCGCAACAACAAAGTGAGCGAAATTACTAACTGCGAGCTGCAACTTAAATAACGAACGTTTTTGTCTAAACTTTTAACAGCACTATATAACTCACAAATAGTTGTATTTTGATCCTGAAGTTTTAAATTAAGTGAGTTAATATGATTGCACAAATGAACGAGAAAAGCTAATTTCCAAAGCCATTCTGGTTGAAACAGAACAAGAAGTGGTCGCTTTTTTTCATTTAAAAAAATCTCAACTTCAACCCGCAAATCGAAAAACCTCTGTAAAACTTTTCCCCTATATTCGGCGTCAATTTCTTTTAAAAAGCTTTGAAATTCACGATGATTAAAACCATGAGAACGAATAAAATTTACAGTGGATATAACATGTTTCATTTTATTTGTTAATTCTAAAGACTTGCCGCACAAAACCTGTTGATGAATAATACAATGAAGAATCGTAGGTTTACTAATGTTTTCTGCTTCGGCTGCATTGGAAATTTTTCCCACTAATCCTGTCTTTGATCTTGAATCAGAAACATTAGTTGATTCATCCAGTGCTAAAGAGAACCATTCGAATTCAGAAACAGTTCTTGAAGTTGCAAAACTACATTATTGCCTATATCTTCTGTTCAACGGGCAACTGTGTTTGCTGACAAGCTTATTGTTTTGCCAGACAAAATTGCCGTAGGTTGGTTGGTCTAGATTATTATAACTTATTAACCTCTGACACTTATTTAAAATATTTCAGCTTGCTAATGTAAAGCAGGCAATATTTGCTATTGATGTCTGAAAATCTACAACTCTCATGTTGTAACAAAAAAATAAGTGGACGCGACTGCCTCCCTGGACTTTCCCATACTGGAAACTGTTCATATCATCTTTATTCAACAGTAGAGTTATTTTCCTCAAAACGGTTGTTCAAGCGCTATCCTAAAACC
>JABXWE010019223.1:0-13119 GCA_014611495.1 Limonius californicus
TACCCGCCCCTGCAAACTGCGTCTCATGAAATCTAATTCCACCGTTCCTATTTTGTCCCTTATTTTGTTCGTCATAGGCCATGGTTCTCCCCCGTAAGTTGATATACTTTCTACAATTGTTTTAAAAATTCTTTTCTTTCTCCGTTTAGTAAGGTTTCGGTTCCAGATTGTTCCATGGAGTGCTTTAGTTGTTTTTTTTCCTTTCGTTATTTTATCTTCGACATGATCTATTTTTCCCGTACTTGCTATTATTGAACCTAAATACTTACATATATTCCATGCATGCCTTTATCAGTGCCTATTTTTGATTTTAGGAGGCCCTAGGCTCATATACCTTCTAGGGCCCCCTCGTACGATTAAGAAAGCATTAATAGCGGCGCCGGCGAAAAACTTAGTGTCAGAAATAGAACAAAAAACAATAACAATAAGTAGTATTGTCAAAAACCAACATATATATCATTTTGTCAACATAATATAGATATAACGCAAAATAAATAAAATAATAGAACCAACACAGAACACAAATGTCTTAATCGAGAAAAAAAAATACAAAACCAAAATTCCTACTAGCCTAAAGCGCATTAAATTAAAATATTTAAATTTTTTTTGCGCATTTTTATTACCGCAAATTGGTTTATAATTTCATTAGAATCTATGTTTTCTAGAACCTTTTCCACGTTAAGAAGGGCTAAAGATGATAAGTTATCTTGGTTCAAAGAGTTTCTAAGATATGATTTTACCCTTTTTAGAGTGGAAAATGATCGTTCATCTGACGAGTTACTTATTGGTATTGACAAATATATACGAAGTAATATTTCAACATTGGAAAATGTTGAGACAGTGTTTGATGATTTGAAAGAGTGAGATCTAGGCGCGGTTTTCCAAGCATCTCTGTGCACTTAGGCCACATTTGGCCTATTGTACACCCTAACTAAGAATTTTGCTTACTGGGGTAATTCCAACTCCAGTAGTGATTTTTAACGTGTCACACATCGCAGTGGCACGGGACCTACAGCTTTACTTCTTATCCGACAGAAGACGCATTTTCAGATTTTTCCCCGCTAGAAAAATCTCGCCGACCTCAGACAGGTTCGATCTCGCGTCCCTCGGATCTAAAGGCAAATGCGCTAACCACTAGACCACCGAGGCCGGCGAGACAGTTTCGATTAAAAACTGTAACATTTTTTCAGGATTTTGAGCAATGTGGCTAGATTTACACATTTTCTTAAATTTCATTAATTCGTTTTGTAGATCATTTACATCGATATCCTGATTGTAATATTGTTCAATATTTTTAAGACTTGTTTTGAAATCCCCTTTGGAATTATCCACAAAAAATATATTGAAAATATCATTAACAGAATTGTAAGATTCTTGCCTTCTTTTTAACTCCATCACTAATTTGTCGCAAATTACAAAAAAAGTGTTTATTTTAAAGTTTTCATGCCCCACAAAACCAATTTCCTCAGAAGAGAAGAACTTTCTTCGAAACATTTTTTTCTTTTCCGTATTCTGGTAGTTGAATTTAGATTTCGGATCGTAATAATAATAAATAATAAATGGTAGCGAAATTTATCAAATAATTTTTAAATATAAATAAACTGTAGTTTTAAACAGTCACAGTTAGGTAGAGCGTGGGGGCCCCTGACTCAGGGGCCCTAGGCACAGGCCTATCGGGCCTATTGGAAAAATAGGCCCTGGCCTTTATAACTTCTTCTCCAATCCGTAAATCATTTGAAGCCCCTTCAGCACACATATATTCTGTTTTCTTAAAATTTATGGAGAGTCCCCACTTGTCGTATTCCTCCTTCAACTTCCGCAAAATGTATATCATATTCTTTTCGTCTTGTGCCACAATCAGTTGGTCATCGGCAAATATTAGTGAGTGTAGTGTTTTGTCCCTTATAGGTATTCCCATTCTTTCACATTTTCTGCGCCATTGTTCTAATGCTTGTTCCGTATAAATATTGAAAAGTATAGGTGACAGCGTACATCCTTGTTTTAAACCCTTTGACACTTCTATTTTTTTATTTGTTAATTTATGTATTTCCTATTTTAATGCGGGCTTCTGTATTGCGATATAAGGCTTTAGTCACTTCGATCCATTTTTCTTTGACTTCCATTCTTTTTATTGCGTTCCATATCTTAAATCTTGGCATGTTGTCGTATGCCTTCTCTAAGTCCACAAAAGTTATATGTGTCTCAACGTTCTTGGCTCGATTTTTTTCGATAACCTGCCTGATGCAGTGAATACTATCTATACACGAAATATTTTTTCTAATATTTCAAATAACCGAGATATAAAGCTGATCTGTCTTAGCTGACTCACCCTGTGTATTGGGAATTTTATCGAAATCGCCGTAGTAGAGATATTTGCATTGTTCCATACATGTAGGTTCACACTCAAAAAATGAAAATCTTAGAACAATCAATATGTGCTAATAGTAGAGCAAATTGTTCATGATATCCAATTATTCAATAAATTGTCCATCGGCAGTTGCTTTTTTAATCTTAAATATTCGAGGCATTTAAAAATCTGAATAGGTACTTAGTCACCACAAGAATTTGATTCTGTGTATGTCGTTTCAACTGCAGAAAAAAGGCACATATTTAAATGTACTGGCAAATTCTTCTGTGGTTACGTATCAAGCACATAAAAATTGTCACAAAATGAGACATGTAACTGAAAAATTAGATTAATGCTTTTGATTCTTTAGATAGACAGAATATAGCAATAGCTGTCTTTATGTTTATTTGTATTTTTGTTTTACTGATTAGTTTATTTTGTTTTACTAATTAGTTTTGTTTTTTGTTTTCATAAAACTTCAAGAAGCCATTTGTCTGCTCTTGTATTATTTAGAGTTTAGACGACGCCAATGTGTGTAGGTGTATATCTTTGTGAAGGTGCCCTCTAGCAGAAAGCTGTTAAAGCTATTAATGTAAGAAATTACCACTAGAGGTCCCCCATAAAACTTGCATCTTGACTTTTAAAAACTTAAAAATAAATTATTATTATGCTCTATATTTCTAATTTGTATATGTAGTTAGAAAAATGTTGTTGTTGATTTTAATTGTTCGTACTTATAACAGTATTTGTTTCTCGTTCCTGTATTAAGTACAGCAACTTTATCACTTCATAAAATTCTTAGTTTGCGCAAAGAAGCAGTAAATATAAATGTTTATGGTATAATGAATGAAATAGAATGTGTAAGTAAAAGGTGTTTGAAAGTATCATCTTCTCTCGTCGCGCAAGATAAATGTGCTAATATAGTTGCAAAAAAAGTAAAGTTATGTTTAATAATTAAGGTCGGATAGAAAAAATCGTCGAAGGAGAAAGTTATTACAAGGAGTTCGTTCGCTCCATTTTTTTTTCACATGTTAAGAAGAGGCGCGGTCGCCAATTGGACAATGAATTTCATTCTTTTCCTTTTATCGTAGGTATGTGCATGTGTAGTGTGCAAGAGAATGTAAAAACAGGTATTCACGGTCTCCAATCGTATTACTATCGAGTTTGCGTGCTGCTTCAAGCAGGCCGAAGTATTCACCTGTTGATGCCCAGATGATACTAACACATGTGCTGCTTAAAAACCGCGTAACATTATCTAATCGTTTTCTTTGTTGGGTTACAAATTTTCCCTAATTTGTAATTAATTTATCGCTAAATTTTAAATACATTTTTTAATTGAAATTTTTACTCCCTTTCAAGTCTAATCTAAAAAAATTTGAAAACTAACGCGCCAAATTGTACAATTCAAACACACAGTGCCATTCGTAAAGGTTTAAATGTATTTCGGCTCAGTGTTGATATTCGAGGAACTTCGTAGGGGGGGCCAAAGTTGTTATCAGTGATTTGAATAAAATTTTGAGGCAGTCGGAGGTCGGACGCCGGGATAGATCAAGGCTTACAGTTGGTTTGGTGCGGTGAAAGGTTGTTTAACATTTAAAAACAGTGACAATTTTTGGACAGAGGGACCATTTTTGCAATGGCTAGTTTTGAGGATTTGCAGATGGAATGGTCCATGCTTTGCCAGGATTGCACCGATTGTTGGACTGAAGCAGGTAAGCGTATGCTTATTTTGGTTTGTGTTTTGCTCAAGAAGAATTTGATATATGTATAACCTGTTGCTTGTGTTATGCAAAATAATAACATATTGCGCCCACTTTGAATGATATTGATATTAATAGGTTTAAAACATTTGTAGCTTCAAATAAAACATGGAATTTTTGAAATCCAAGCAATTTTCTTCTTAGTAATTAACTGAAGAAACGCAAATGCTATTGGGTAATTAAATTAAGGTTTGCATAATCACGTATAAAAATCTTAGGAAACGGCAAGTACTTATTTTAGGTCACGATTTTGTAATAATTTTCGTTGATGTTTTGTAATTAAAATGTAATATTCTATGGCAGTTTTGATTAAGATTTAAGCAACACTTAAAAACAACTCTTGTTCCTTTTAAGAATTACAAAATGTGGTTAGATTCAAACCTTATTAAATTTTAAAAATATGGAGGAAGTTATATCATAATTTTACGAATTCTATTTGTATATCCATTTTTACTGCGTTGTTCTGGATGTCAAGTAAAATTAAATAATTCATCGTTCTGTTTAGGAAGATAATACCGTGTTTTAAAAACGTACAATTTATAGATATGGCAACAAAATTCGTGCCATTGAAAAGATCAACATATTTCAGTTTTCTTTTTCCATCAGGTTTGTGCATATAGCGATAAATTGCATTTAATGCCAGCATGTTTATATGGTTATCTTGAAACACACATCTTATTTTTAACATCCTCTATGCTTTTTCAATTTTCAGTCCTATTTTATTTCATTATAATCGTAGAAACCCAAAGTCTGTTTTATATTGAAACACTTATAATTATTTGAAAGTATCTTATTTAGATAAGTGCACGGTGTTCAAAAAATGGCAAACACGCTCGACAGTACATTGCTTACGGTAGTTTATGCGCCCTTGAAATATTTTTATTAAATTCCTGTAGTCTTCAAATATTTTAATTTAGTTAAAAAAAACTGGCAACACTGTTATAGGTTATGCATCTTTAGAGAATGCCAGTAATAGCTTAGTGACGTAATGTCCATTAGGTTCTAACGGAAAAATGATATCGTACAACACCTAGCTGCCATGTTTACCTTTAAACAATTTTTACAGTCAGTTTAAAACAACTGAAATAATTAAGTTACGTAACAACAGTATTCTAAAAAACATGTTCGCAATGTGCTCTAGAAGTACAGCCGACCCATGTAATTGAATACAGTCTTAAGTGAATTGATTTAGATTCGTTAATTTTGATCGAACATATTTCAAACACCAAAGTATTAGCGTTTGAACACAGAGACGTTTGAACAGAGAGACGTCTAAAAGCAGGGAGGTTCGTGCGCAGGGACGTTTAAAATCAGGGATCTTTGAACACAGGGACGTCTGAAAGCAGGGGCGTTTGAGCGCAGGAAGGTTTGAAAACATTTTGAACGGAGGGGTATGTGAAATAAGGCGTTTGGACACCGGGAGGTTTGAAATCAGGGATGTTTGAAAGCAGGAATATCTGAAGGCGGGGCCATTTGGACGTGGGGACGTTTGAACATAGGGACGTTTAAAATCAAGGATGTTTGAACGCAGGGACGTTTGAAAGCATGGACGTTTGACCCTAGGGACTGTTGAAAGTAAGGATGTTTGGACACGGGGACGTTTGAACACCGCGGGGTTCGAAATCAAGGGCGTTTGAAACCAGAGACGTTTTACAGCAGGTGTTTTTGAACGCAGGGACATTTGAAAGCGGGGACGTTTGAACATGGAGGTTTGAAATCGGGGATGTTTGGACGCGGGGACGTTTGGCGCGAGGACGTTTGGACGCCGGGACGTTTGGATGCCAGGCGTTTGGACACAGAGACGTTTGAAACACAGGTTTGAAATCGGGGATGTTTGGACGCGGGGACGTTTGGACGCCGAGACACTTGAACGCGGGGACGTTTGGACGCGGGGCGTTTGGACACAGAGACGTTTGAAATACAGGGATGTTTGAAATCGGGGATGTTTGAACGCAGCGACATTTGAAACCACAGACATTTGACAGCAGGTATTTATGAACGCAGGGACATTTGAAAGTGGAGACGTTTGGATATAGGGACGTTTGAATACAGGGAGGTTTGGACGCGAGGCGTTTGGACACAGAGACGTTGGAGACACAGGCAAGTTTGAAATCGGGGATGTTTGGACGCGGGGACATTTGGACGCGAGGACGTTTGGACGCCGAGACGTTTGCACGCGGGGACGTTTAGACGCGGGGCGTTTGGACACAGAGACGTTTGAAACACAGAGCCGTTTGAAACACAGGGAGGTTTGAAATCGGGGATGTTTTAACGCAGCGACATTTGAAACCACAGACATTTGACAGCAGGTATTTATGAACGCAGGGACATTTGAAAATGAAGACGTTTGAATGCAGGGAGGTTTGGACGCGAGGCGTTTGGACACAGAGACGTTTGAAACACAGGCAGGTTTGAAATCGGGGATGTTTGGACGCGGGGACATTCGGACGCGAGAACATTTGGACGCCGAGACGTTTGCACGTGGGGACGTTTGGACGCGGGGCGTTTGGACGCGGGGCGTTTGGACACGGAGACGTTTGAAACACAGGGAGGTTTGAAATCGGGGATGTTTGAACGCAGCGACACTTGAAATCACAGACATTTGACAGCAGGTATTTATGAACGCAGGGACATTTGAAAGTGGAGACGTTTGAATACAGGGAGGTTTGGACGTGAGGCGTTTGGACACAGACACGTTTGAAACACAGGCAGGTTTGAAATCGGGGATGTTTGGACGCGGGGACATTCGGACGCGAGGACGTTTGGACGCCGAGACGTTTGCACGTGGGGACTTTTGGACGCGGGGCATTTGGACACAGAGACGTTTGAAACACAGGGAGGTTTGAAATCGGGGATGTTTGAACGCAGCGACATTTGAAACCACAGACATTTGACAGCAGGTATTTATGAACGCAGGAACATTTGAAAGTGGAGGCGTTTGAATCAGGGATTTTTGAAAGCAGGGACGTTTGAAAGCATATACGTTTGACCACAAGGACATTTGACCACAGGGAGGTTTGAAATCGGGGATTTTTGGAAGCAGGGACGTTTGGAAGCATGGACGTTTGACCACAGGGACGTTTTGACCACAGGGACGTTTTGACCACAGGGACGTTTGACCACAGGGACGTTTGACCACAGGGACGTTTGACCACAGGGACGTTTGACCACAGGGACGTTTGACCACAGGGACGTTTGACCACAGGGACGTTTGACCACAGAGACGTTTGACCACAGGGAAATCTGACCACAGGGACGTTTGACCATCGGGACGTCTGACCCCAGAAACGTGTGACCACAGGGACGTTTGAAATCAAGAATATTTAAAGGCAAATACATTTGAGCGCAGGGACGTTTGAAAACGGGTACATATGTAACCAGGGACGTATGAATTCAGGAACGTCTGAACTCGGGAACCTCTAAAATAGACGTTTGAATATGCGGTCGTTTGAACCCAGGGACTTTTGAAGGTAGGGACGTCTGCAAGCACGTTTAAACTCTGAAACATCTGAACATGGAGACGTTTAAACGCAGGGACGTTTGACCACCGGGTCGTTTGAACAGAGGAACGTGTGAAAGCAGAGACATATTTTCTATAAAAGTAAGCTGACCTTATTCCATTTTAATGGGATATACTTGGGCTGTATACAAATTATATAACATTTTCGTATAGAAGAATTTTGTTTCAACTACTTGCGATTGATTATGTTTTCAAAGAAATTACATTGGTGCTTGTCAGGTAAAATCGTGCAGGTTTATATTGTTAGACATATTATTTTTTTTCTTATGGTCAGCCGTGTTAAAATCTGGCAATATTAAATTATAGTTATATGTACCTATATGCATTTATAAACAAATAATATCGATTGTTACAACAATATTCTTTATTTAACAAGAACATTTTACTCAGGAGCACTTTCATGGATTTCTTTGTTTCCATATAGGCCACTTCCCACATTCTGTAAGCAGTCGTACTTTTACTGAAATTCCAAAAAATGTTGCTGTATTTTTTGCAAACCATTTCTGGTTCTTAGTAGTACATACTTCCAGTACTGTTTACACGTAGCGCACAAATCTTAGCATTCAGGAAAAGCAGATGATTGTACTACTTTACTTAGATACAAGTTTATATTGAACAAGTAAAGTAGTTACAGAGGTAGCACTACACAAGTACTTGAAATCAACTACTTGTATAATGTAAACGCGGCCTTATCTGAAGTATGTTTTATCTAGCATACAAATTAGTATTGTTTTGTTGTATGTCTGGTACATACGTGAGATTTTTAGTCTAAAACAAATTCAGAAAAGTAATACTTTTCCAGGACAGCTGCATGTTTTATTTATTGTTTAATCAACCGGCCAAGGCTGCAGTTTCTCATTTCAGTTTATGTAGATTTGCCTAAACTAATCCTAATGCTGGTTAACTTTTTAATATATGCAGATTACAATGTTCTTTCATAAACAGTCGTATCTTTTACATTTAATCGGGTGTGCTCAACAGCTTTTTACAATAGATTTTGTTCGGTTTTTACAATTACATGGAATTGTGAACCCCTTAGCCTTAATAAATATTTGAGCTTTATATTATAGACGAAGCAGAAGCATGCATACCTGCGGTGTATGTAAAATGTATGAAACATAAAAACGCGTTTGTATGGGCACGTTTAAATTTGGTATGCAAACAATATTGTGTGTAGACAGTAAACTGACCGTTCTGGTGAAGCAGAGTTCTGGGAATGTGTTCGATGCTTATGTTGGATCAAGTTTAGGTTTAGGTTGAACGAAGCTGGCGCGGATGAGTCTTTCGGTTAATATTCGCAGATGATCTTATGTAGGTTGTAATTTAAAATTATGTAAAACAATAACTCGAATTGAAACATGCTTACCAAGATGTTTTATGTTTTAACTCTTCCATCATGTGGTAGACATTAACATTCATATTAAGCGGTCCTGTATGTTCTACAACAAAGCAGTCCTGGAAAGACGAAGTCGAATCTCGCTTTCCATTACTTCTTTCCAGTAAAACTGATAATATTTGCAATGTTTAAAGTTTAATCCTAATATTTGTTTGGCATGCGTAAATATTTTAGGAATTTTAATATGTTTTAACTAACAATAGTGGGAAGCTCTTCTTGCACATACTGGTAGATATTTTATGTCAAAACCCATTTATAAGCTGTATCTAATTATGCACTTCTTAAAAATAACGACCACTTTACTTTATAAATTCCCATATTAGGCAAAAATTTGAAACCATTCTTAATTAAAATGAATCTGAACAATTGGCAGTTAATGGCTGGAGCCATCCTTTTATTTCTAAGGTGTTATTTAAGAATAAACGTAGTTTATAACACACATTACTGTATAATCGTGCGAGTTTGTAAGACAAAAGCATTTCGGTATTGCATGATGTTATATAGTTGTTGCTTCTTGAAATCGTCTTGCCAAACAGACACTTAAATATATAAATTATTCATCAAAATTTGTGGTTCAAGGCTTTGTTGTTGTTATCTACGTTAAGATGTATTCTTGTTGCATTTTTTGGCCATATTGTATTCGCTGAAAAGGCTATGTTTTAATGTATTAAAATAATTTATAAAGTTAAAGGCAGAAAGTTAGGTAATAAGGAAATACAATAAAGTAAGGTAAGAAGTAATTAAAACATTAGATTGATGATATTAAGACAGTAGATTATATAGGTAATAAGTAAGTAAATATAATAAAGAACTGCAAGAAATTGTTAGAACATTAGTTTCATTTTAAGAATTAAAGGTAGAAAATTTAGGCAACACGTAAATATAGTAAAGTACTGTAAGAAATTATTGGAAATTTAGATTCATTTTAAGAATTAAAGGCTGATAATCAGGCAACACATAAATATAATAAAGTACTGCAAGAAATTATTGGAAAATTAGGTTAATTTTAAGAACTAACGGCTGACAATCAGGCAACGTAAATATAATAAAGTACTGCAAGAAATTATTGGAAAATTAGGTTAATTTTAAGAACTAAAGGCTGACAATCAGGCAACACGTAAATATAATAAAGTACTGCAAGAAATTATTGGAAAATTAGGTTAATTTTAAGAACTAAAGGCTGACAATCAGGCAACACGTAAATATAATAAAGTACTGCAAGAAATTATTGGAAAATTAGGTTAATTTTAAGAACTAAAGGCTGACAATCAGGCAACCACCCGTACAGGACAACAATCCTACCACAGGCAACGTAAATATAATAAAGTACTGCAAGAAATTATTGGAAAATTAGGTTAATTTTAAGAACTAAAGGCTGACAATCAGGCAACACGTAAATATAATAAAGTACTGCAAGAAATTATTGGAAAATTAGGTTCATTTTAAGAATTAAAGGTTGAAAATGTAGGCAACACATTAATATAATAGAATACTGCAAAAAAATGGTTAAAAACAAGATTCAATTCAGAAATTAAAAGCAGAAAATTAGGTAACACTTAAATATAATAAAGTACTGCAAGAAATGGTTAAAAAATTATGTTAATTTTATAAATAAAAGGCAGAAAAACTTGTATATTGCATAAAATGTAATAAGTAAAGTATATCTTCGAAATTTTTGTATACTTCAAGGAGTTTCTGTCCACAATAGCATTACATTTGTAGCAGCGAACCAAGGTGAGTTTATTTTTTGAGAATTCTATTCCGAAAATAATTGTTTTTGTAACATACCTAACATCCACTTGTTAATAGATACATAATCATCTTCCTACCTTAGGTTTTTTATACATGTTAGAATTCCACAGGTATTATACGTACTCGCTAACGCCGAGAACGTCTACACAAGTGCGGTTAACTAGACGCGACGCGATCTTATACCAAGAATACGCTAAACAAGGTCAAAATAAAAATGCCTTAAACTAAATACTCACAATAGAAAGGCCGAAATTTTCAAATATTGTAGATGTATTGATTTTTAAATCCAGCAAAGAATTCGATTTGTACAGTTGTAATTTAAAATTAACTTATTAAACAATCAATTTTTGTTTGAAACGTATTGAACTTTTGATTTTTTTTCCAAAATGTTGGAGTTTCCTTTAGGTGTTAAAGATTTTTACATTTTAAATTATATCAGTACTGGATGACACACATCTTTCTCTCTCCTATAGTTTCCCTAACTTCTATAATTAATCGCTCTGTAGACAAACTTTGTAAGTATCGCCATTTTGGCTTCAAACAATTCAACGTTTTCATAAAAATGCATTATTTTCTCAGTCTTTAGCACTAATAAAATGTAATCATTGTCGGGTTTCCTGTTTAATTGTTTTTTATTTTTTCATTACGTTGTTAAACGGCTACGTTTTTCCTGCAGGCTGTTTAAATTTCTTTTCCTGTAACATGATTGTTCAGTTACAACATAACCTGATCGATTGTATTTATATAAAAGTGATTGTAAGAGCCTTACTAATTTACGTTAATCGTTTAATCTAACCTACATTAACACTATTCCATTTTTTTAAATTAAAATCTTAGCAGATACAATGCAACCTGCTTGATCTACGAACGTGCTATTGAGGACATTGCACCTATTTATGACCTTTTCGGCCAGTTGGGCAACTAGCACCATTTTTAGGTATCCTATTAAGCTAACACGTTATGCAATTTGCATATAAGTGCATTTGTTATGAAGTTGTCAATTCCAGCGATATCCTATCTGACCTACTATGATATTAGCTGTAGATTTATTATTCAAATTACTGCTTGATACAATACAACCTGTTTGTTTTAGAAAAACTGTGCTATTCAGGGCGTTTCAGTAAATGATACCTATTGTAATTTTATACTGGATGAATAAAAATGTGTATCTATTTATCATAATGGCAAATTTTAGGTTATTTAGATCGAGCAGCGAATATGAAAGTACAGTAGTAAAACCGTTGGTTTTCATTATTTTCTCAGAAATTGCGTTAAACCATAGAATACTTAATATATTAGGTACCTACTCACTGGTTAAACAAAAAAATCATAGTTTTTACTTTTGTTTAATAAAATTATCCAAGCGAAAAGACGAGTAAGATATGTATAATATTTAGAAGTATAATAAACATATTAATAAGGAATAACTATATTTTATTTAAGATTTAATCTGAACGATTATGTAAACGTAAACAATTGTTTAGTGTCACTGAATCACTGTAATTATCGTCTCCGGAGTTCCTAATTTTTTCCCAGCATTCGTTTGTGCTAACTAGAATTATAAAAATTGCTGACAAGCACTTTTTATAGCATTCAAAGTGCAAAAAGCGTAAAACCATGATTCTAGCAACCTGCAAAAAGGGAATCTCCATTTTAATTGGGCTTCATTTCCTTCTATTCGTTAATATCAATTTTTACTCGAGATAGCCAGTTTACTTCTTAAGATTTTATTTAAGCGGAATGTTTTATTTCATCCTACGAGGCAACGTAAATCAATAGTAATAATTCAACAAAATGTGACTCAGAGGTGAATCAGCCCGGTTTATAACTGATTTGATGTTTATAGCTGCTTTAAACTAGAAGCGCATACCAAGAAATAAATGTGCATGTAATGATTATGTGACCACTCTTGAACAATGGCCCAACAAACAATCTTATCATGACTGCGATTTATTCCAATGGGGAAATTAAGATTTTGCTTAATATATTTTTAGCGTCGTAGTTTATTTTTGTTAATTCCATTTTATGATTTTAATATTTTATTACTAGCAATATATACGAACGAGTGTTACAAACATGATATAGCTGAAACCATTAAACTGCAAGAAAAAAAATCAGTAATATGTGGAGGAAACCATTGAATTAAGACTAAATTCAAAAACAGTTTGATTTTAGGAGTAATTCAAAGGCATAAGATTAAAACAAATAGGGAATAGTAAATTTCGTAAAATACACATTTTTTAAAAAGAGAAAACGTAATTTAATGCTCTATCAGCCGTTATTAAGGCTAGTTGTTTGTGAATTTCTAAGCATGTACTTTAGAATTATATTTGGGGGGGGGGGG
>JABXWE010019225.1:0-26113 GCA_014611495.1 Limonius californicus
CAATCAAATTAATTCAATGCTAAAAAATAAAATTAATCTTTATTTAGTGTCAAACAATTGTTAGAAAATTTAAATCAGAGGGATGCGTAATAAATTCCCATAAAATAAAAACTGAAAGTAATCACATTTTAACCGAAGAAATGAAATGAAATATTTTATGCTACGTTGAATAATAATAATTATAAAAAGTTTGCGATCGCCGGGAATTGAACTCGGATCAACTGCTTGGAAGGCAGCTATACTGACCATTACACCACTTTGCCGCTGATGTATGTGTTTTGTACAAAAGAAATATAATGTGCACGAACCTTACGGAAACATCATCCTGTCTATTTTTATTTAATAAATAAGTCATCATCTGCGTCCTATATACCTACAAGGTGAAATACTTATTTATTATAAACATTGCATCAACATAACCTTCTTACTCAAATAATTCACAACTATAATGACGTTTGTTTCTGATTTTTAGTTGTCGGTATAGTTGGTTGCATACACAATAGGCGAAATTGACGCGTTTATTTTAAAAGTATACATAGGCAATGTATACTAAAAAGAAAAATTCCCTGTATATATATATTAATTTAAGGCAAATAAAAATTTAAGTAGTACTATGAACGCCTTGTGAAATTATACACACGTCTGGATTTTACGTTGTTTCTGTTGACTTGTCTAAGTGATTTTCAAGATAAAATTGGTTCAAAAGATCATGAGGGTGGCTACTTTTCGTTGAAAACCCCCGTACGGTGTTTATTTTAGTTTCTGTATAAAGTTTAATACAGGTGGTATACTTTTAAAATCAGAAAAAGTTAATTAATTTTTAGTGGTAGAAATGATATTTAAAATTTTTAAAATAGAAACTCTTATATTTTGTTCACAAATGCATATTTGTGAAAACAACCAACGATTCCATTGTAACTGTCGTTTGATACTAACTAATTAGGTGGCCCAAGAATTGCTCTTTGGTTCATTTGATACAATCTAATTGTACATATATTTCTAGTTACCAGATGTTTGACACTGTCCATGCATACCAAGGTAACATTACCAAATTACGATTAATACAAAAAGTAATTCAAATAAATAAACTATTTTATCAGAAAACTTTAGTAAATAGTCTATATAATTGTCAATGGCCTTGAAATTCCCAATTCGAGTTAATTGCACTGATGCAAGATGCAATTCCCACTTTTCAAGGCAATACTGACTGTAGCAAATAATAATTTTTAGTTCAAAAAATCTCTTGCGGTAAAACCAACAGAAAGTGAACCTGTTCACTGGAAATTTCTTAACTTTAAAACAATCTCCTGAATCATATGAAATCTTGGAAAGTCGTTTACATTACTTAATTACCTTCCATGTAGGATAATAGATGCCATTTATCTTGTTTGGCTGTCATTTACTAACGACTGTCAATTACAATTACATTTTCTCAGTAAAGCAAGTGTTCCCCTTTTAATCCCCAGCTCAAGCAGGCAGTTAAATAATAATAAGTCAACTGGCAAAATAAAAATGCAGGTATGTTTCTTAAATTTCAGCAATCTATCTTAAGTATTTTGATTGCCATTCTACATTTTTATTTACAGAAACAATTTAAATAATCACTTGCTGTTTTTGGATTTGTTATCTCGTTACCGTTAGAACAATAACATTTTTTCAGTATTTGAGAAGTTTAGATGACAATTATCAACACAATCTGTCACTTTAATTATTGGTTCAATTGTTGTTCAAAGCCAGCGCGATTTGATGAACTGTTTACACAAATTTTCAAATTTCAACTACGTCTTTTGGACGAAAAATGTTATGTTGGTTACCAGCTTGAAACCTAATTTTTTTGTCTGTGAAGTGATGTGATAATCCAATATGGCGACCATAAGCAACAAAAAAGTGGACTATTGCAGTTTGAAATCTACAAGGTCTAGAAAATGTCTGTTAATGTGAACTTACAGTGACCAAAAACATATAGTTACCAAGTTTGATTGAAACAGCGTTAATGGTAGGCAACATAAGAAATTGTTTCTAAAATTATAATTTTCAGTTTTTTATAATAAATATCCAAGATTTCTTTTTAAATTCTCAATCGCTATAAAAAAAGCGCAACTTCTCTTATTGTTTCCGAGATGCCAATGGTGAACATCGATTTAGATTAGATAAAAATAGATGTAACTTTGTTCTACAGGCCAATAACAAATAATAAACTGCATCATACCTTAAATTAGAATAATCTACTCAAATTGAATAAATTTAATTGAAATGATGAACTGATGGAAACTGTATTTAACTAAAAACAAATTCTATGCACTATCAATGATAAATCGATTTGATTTACAGACAGCAATACTTTATCAAACAAGCAGGGCGTTTTATGGGAATATTATTAGATACTTCTTTAATACAAGTGAAATTCTCCAAGGAAACACAATATTGATATTTTTATAAGGTTATCAAAAAGAAAGTATTCTGTTATAAAGAGAAAATGACGCAAACATGTTTTATACAGGTTGATTCTAAACATGCGCAAAAAACTTCAACCTGAAGTTATTTAACCCTTAAATTACCTATTAATTTTTTTAATTGAGCCCTGTTATGGAAATGGCGGACTTCAAGGTTTTTTTACGTCTCGTTACTAAAATGTAAATAACTTTTCTTTTATCCAGTTTTGATAAGGTTCGTTACTTTGGAAAACTAACAGTTCAAACTTAATTTCCAGAAAGAAAAATATATAGTTGCGTGTAAAACGTGGGTGAAATCTTACCCAGAGTTGGTGTAAAATTTTTAATTTAATGTGTTTAAATTGTCATTTCTATTCGAAATAACTATCTAAATACTAAATTTTCAAACACATTGTGAAGAGATTTTGTGTGGAAAGCAGAATATTAGTTCAGAAGCTGTAAAAAGACTCAGGTTAACGATCTCGTTTTCAAGATATATCCTAATTTGTACATTTTTCACCAAATGTTTCAATTTTTGTCACATTTCATCCATTTGCATACACAATTATATATTTAAAACTTTGAAGCGCCCCGTAATGATGTTAAAATTGAAGAAATTTGACTGGGTGATTTAGAAGTTAAATAACTTCAGCTATACGTGGTTAAAGTTTTTCACACATGTTTAGAATCATCCTGTATACAAGCTGTAAATAAGAATGTGATGAACAGCTTCTATTTAAAACATTTTTCTAGGTGTTTTATTCACTATTACTTTTTTAATAGGTTTTCGTTGCATCCACCTGTACATTTTGGATAAAATTAATAAAGCTTTTCGATTAACTTATTCTACAACGTTGGTACTACTAAAAATTCAACCTGTTTGAATGAGTGCATGCATCATTAAATTTTATCCTAATCTTCTGGTCGTAAATAACACAATAGTATTGGAAAATTATAGGATTTTACATTAGAGTCGTAGCTAATTATCATAAAGGTTTAAAAGGAATGTTATGTAAATGATGCTTATACAGATCCTAGATAGAGAAGTTTCGGAAATTTTGCTAATGATGCTTACATTAAGTTATTCACGTAATCCACCCCATTCCATTAATTCTTGTACATAAAAGCCAGGGGCTTGCAATTTTACAATCAGTTTTTGGGGTAGCACCACAAGTTACATTTCAAGCTACCGCACCGCCAACAATTATTACTATCGACATGGAGTTTAAATTTGTGCTTTTATTTTTGGTAAGTAAATTGTTTTTTAGTATTTTTTAATAGTTCATGGTTACTGAGGACTTTTGGATATACATTTTGTTTTACAAACTTAATCTTAAAAGACATCAAATAAAGCAAACTATAGTTACAATTTTAAGTAAAGTTTTATTTTTGTTATACAATATGTAAAATTCATTTCAAAATTCATTATCCGGTGCATTGTATATGTATTGTTTTCAAATTTGAATATGATATTAACTGACACAATTTCATTTGCATTTGTAAATATTGTACTTATTTTGGAAATTATATAGGGGGACTACAAAATGACGAACGTTGTCGATAGTACGTAATTGAGACCATTTACTGAATGAAATAGAAAAAAATGGAACTTTGACTGCTACTATAACTACTATGTTTACTAAACATTTAGTATATGTTTACAGCAAAAATGGTTGATTTTAAACTCTGTAAATAATAATACGCAAAGCGAAAACGTTATTAAGCAATCTGCATACATAAAATATTATATTAGACTGAACTTTTAATTTCGTATATAATTAAACACAGTCAATTTTTAGGATATTTTCCCTATGCAACTTTTTTGAGTAATAAAATGTATGGTAGAATATAAAATCTTTTATGAAATAATGCCAAAATTTCGATTTATATGAAATTTCGAATCGTCACATTATAAAGACTTTATAGTACAGAAATAAATTATAAAATTGGCCCAAAAAGCGTTTTTGGAAAATACAGATTATATTTTTTGCAGTGACAGACACAGTCGATAGTAGGCTGTAGATTCATTTACTCAGTATAGAAATAAGACTAAAAAATAGTTGTACTTTATTTTTTAAGCTCTTGACACATTAGAAAATAAAGCCCTGGGAATATTACTAATTTTTATAGAATAACTAAATCCGTACGACTACGTAAATCGACAACAATGTCACTACAATAGTATTGTTACTGTTGCTACAAAAGAAATTAGAAAATTATTGCTTGATAGCTTTTCGTGTAATAAAGTGTTTGGTAGAATATTAAAACAATTTAGGAAATGATGCCACAATTTCGATTTATATGAGGGTTAGTTTTGAATTTTCGTATCATAAAGTATTTATTAATATTTTTCTTACTCAGTAACCGTTCCTCAATAACGTACCATCGGTCAAATTCACCAACTGAACGCCCTGTACAGAAAGAGATTTATTCAAAAATTGTGAAATTATTCTGTTGTTTTATATAGTAGGCTATTGAGAACCATTTACTAAGTATAGAAATGAGAGTATAAAAATATTTCTAATTATTTTCTAAGCTATTTAAAAATAAATAAGCATGGGAACATTAATTTTCACAGAATAAGTTAATCAGCTTGATTTTAAGTAAAACGTAAAAAGTCACTACCTTAATATTGTTACAAAAGAATTAATAATATTATTGATTTGAAATAGCTTCAAGTAAAGTTTACGGCAGAATATTACGAAGTCTTACGGACTGGTGCTACAATTTCGGTTTACATTGCTCGTAGTTTTGAATCTTTATAGAATATTTATTAACCACAAACAGTTTTTAGTATACTTTTCTTACTCATTAATTGATCCTCAATAAGGTACCATCCACCAAATTCGCCACTTGAACACCCTGTACAGAACGATATTTACTTCAAGTGTAAAATATTTCTCTGGCAAATTTGGAATGTAGAGTAGGCTGTTGAGAACTATTTACGAAGTGCAGAGATAAGAATGAACAAATATTTGTTCTTTAATTTAGAATCTATTGAAAAATTAGAAAAATTGACTCTGTTGTGTGTGTTCGCTATTTCTTGATCACTCTGTACAACAGATAAAATTTAATCAAACGTTTGACATTTTTCCTTTAGCTTTTAATTAATGTATTTTTTAAATAAAAGATTCTTTAATGTTTCCTTTTTATAATTTTGTCTACGTATAAAGTGTTAGTGAGATTTGTAATTGTGAATTTTCTTCTAGGTATCATATGGTTTTACAATGGTTTACTCAGCCACATCTGCGGAGGAGGCAGAAGTTGACGCCCTTATAGAAGCACTACAAGCTGAAGCTACCAGCTGGGACGGAGCACCAGCTGCAAATGTTCTCCCTTATGATGCAGGCAAAAAGAATATCTATGGTTCTGTGGGTTTCCATAAACCCGCCTCCACTTTGACCATCAACACTGGAGGAATCATAGCTGGCCAAACGGAAGTTCTGCGTTTACTGGAAGCTTTCCTTGCATTAAAAGGCAAAGTTTTCAGCCATCTCTACGTACTGTACAACGATAATTATGAGTTGCTCCGTGGTATTGCTAATTTTATTATCGCCAAAGCACCACAATTACATGCCTTTGCTTTAACGGGTATTAATGTGCTGAGGACAGTTTTGGAATTCGCTGTTCACGCCTTCTCACAGTGGAACATAGCTTTGCCTTCTATCAATTTTGAAGCTTCCCATGAGTCATACGTACAGCCCCATGAAACTTATGGGGTGCCTCCCTTGAGTGTTGCTAGCTTTCTTGAACACGTAAACAGAAAATGAAAATTACATTGTTACATTAGCTGATTATGTAAGGTAATTTATTTTATAATTAACCGATTTACTCTAGGTGTATATATTAATTTATTTAATGTAATTTTGTATCTAAAAGTTTTTCTATCATTGACAATAAAGATTATGTTAGAAAACGAAGAATGTATTTATATTTATTTGTCTTTTGAACTATCTTTTTCTAGCTTCTGTCTTGTAGCTACGGCGTAAATGGTGTTTCAGAGGATTGCGTACAAAATAAAATGTTTGGCATACTACAAATATCTGAAAGATATTGACGCGATATTTATTTCAATAGTTATGGTAATGAAAAAATTAGGGTTATTATATACATAAAAAGATTTACATCAGAACGATCAATAATTATTAATAGGAAAAGTAGAAACATAATAGGAGCAAGAAGTAAACTCATCAGAGGTACCTGTTTTTTCATGACAATTTACAATACATACTTTGTTGTAAAATTTAACTTTATATAAAAATGCTATTATACGAACACAAAACTATTACATAGATTCGTATTTTGGAAATGAATTGACCATCAATATACCCGTGACCAGTTACCTGCAAGAATTGTTAATGCAGTGCACGAAATTCAAAACCAAAATGTAATTCCTCGTGTTTTTGATTCACTGATACGTCGCTGTAATGCCTGTATTTGCGCTCATGGACAACAATTTGAGCATTTACTGTAATTGATATTGAAAATAATGAAAATAATAACAATAATGTAATATTAACACTTATTAAACACTGCTACACCTAATATGTTTTGTTATTATTAATATTGGAAACAATTTTTTCGCTTTTGCAACAAGCAACAGCCTGTATCTCGCTAACCGTTTGGTTAAGTACATATGTTCGTATAGACACTTTGTCTTCTTTTGACATGAGGCATTCACCATTTCAGTTTGATTCACTAATTATGAATCATCCTGTATATATACAACTAGTAAATACAAAAAAACAAATACAAACTACTCCAAGAAGCAATAAAATTTATTCTCAGGGGATCCTAAACAATAAAAAATAGTAACATTCACAATCAACAAACCATGATGTTGGTTTCCCTGTCCGCCCCTGGACTTAGGGCCATCTATGTGAATGCTGGAAAGCGAACTTCAGCCAAGGTAAAAGACAATACTTATAATATAGGGGAAAATAAATTAGTAACAGAGGTACATTGTTCTGATTGTATGAAAACTACTTTATTCTTGACAGCATGCATTATGTTCTTGAATAGTTGTAGTTTGTACGAGGGGAACTCAAATACTTATCTACCTAGTCATTCAAACAATAGCTAAGTGGCCTATGCTGTTAATGTTATATTTCTACAAGTTTTTCACAGTTGTATATGCAATTTTATCAGATCCGCACACCCGTTTCAAAAATATTGTTCAAACGTATTAAAAATAAATATTGTAAAACTTGAACACTGAAGTGTAATAAAATTCTTGACAAAAGAGGGAAATCAAAAACGATCTATGACAGGATGACGGCGGTTTATGGAGATACAGCTCCGTCTTATTACAAGGTTAAATTTATGTGTAAACAATTTTGATGGGGACGGCAATCCCTTGAAGATGACACAAGATTGGGCAGACCTTCAGGTGCGAGTAATGAAGAAATGTGCCAGAAAGTTGAGGCTGTGCTGGAGGATCGACGTTTGAAAGTTGCAACTGTATCTTCAAAATTAGGAAATTCAGAGGGAAGCGTCATTACCATTTTGCACGATAAATTATGCTTGAGTAAGGTGTCAGCGCGATGGATACAAGACTCCTGAAAAAAAATGCACGGCCCACAAATTTGCGACCAACGTTTATCCCCTCGTAATATGGAGAACAAATGTTACTAAATTAAGTCAACATATATTGTAAATTTGTGTTGATTTTTCTGTATTTTTGTACTAGTTTGGGAAATTTTTATTGACGTTTTTTATGATTTTTACGAATTGTTTAGCTTCTGTCAATCCATCGTTTTTGATAATTCTGATGTGTGCCGCTTGGTGCCACATATACATTTTTATCGGTAAATGCATATTGTATAAGAAACCAGATACAGGGAATTTTTCTTTTTAGTATACATAGCCTATGTATACTTTTAAAAGAAACGCGTCAAATTCGCCTATCGTGTAGGCAACCAACTATACAGACAACTCAAGCATGCTGTGACCACAGCAATCAAATTAATTATATGCTAAAAAATAAAATTAATCTTTATTTAGTGTCAAACAATTGTTAGAAAATTTAAATCAGAGGGATGCGTAATAAATTCCCATAAAACAAAAACTGAAAGTAATCACGTTTTAACCGAACAAATGAAATTAAATATTTTATGCTACGTTGAAGAAAACCCGATAGTATCACACACAACTCAAGCATGCTGTGACCACAGCAATCAAGTTAATTCAATGTCAAAAAACAAAATACGTCTTTATTTAGTATCTTCTTGCGTTTTTTTATACAATCATGTACAGTAAAGACGAAAAAGTGGAAATTCTAATGTGGTATCAGAATGGAAACAGCTTAAGAACTGTGAGAAACTTATTTTCACTAAAATATCCAGAAAGACCTATTCCTTGCAGTCGAACCATACAAACAATTGTTAGAAAATTTTAATCGGAGGGATGCTTAATAAATTCCCATAAAATAAGAACTAAAACTAATTACGTTTTAACAGAAGAAATGAAATTAAATATTTTATGCTACGTTGAAGAAAACCCGATAGTATCACTACGAGAAGTAGGTTCACATTTTAATGTTTCTAAAACCTTGGTATTTAAAACACTAAAAGTATTTAAATATAAATCGTACACATTTTCGAATCACCAACAACTATTTGATTAAGACAAAGAAAAACGAACAATCTTTTGTGAAACATTCTTTAATTTGCTGCATGAAGAAGAACTTTTACAATAAATGGAGAAGTCAATTCACAAAATTTTCCGTGTGTATTATAATTTCTCATCTATCCACTATCCATTATCCTGATAAACTTATTTCTTAAATATTGGTTCCGTTCTAACTGCCATTTACAAAACTTAACTCACAGTAAATACACTGGGAAAGTTAACGTATGGCTAGGAATAGTTGAAAATAAGCTTATCGGTCCATATTTTATTGATGGTAATCTCAGTACTGCCAAATTTTGAGAGCAATATGGAGCTCATCGAAGATTTTTGAAAATTTCAACATGTTTAGAAACAATTGTTACCTTGTTTTATTACAATTATTTAATTATTTATTTAATATTTATGTATTTTTTCTTTAAAACAGAAACTATTTATTTCTAAATACATTTGCAGGAATAAGTTTAATTTGCTTGACAAACCTAGATAAATTCTTTTTACAAATTCTTTCAAAATGTGTGGATAAACCCTCCTAAACTTTTTTAACTATAAACAAGTTGAATTTTTATGAGATATCTAAAAATACAGGTATTCAGTCTAAACAAAGAAAAGTAAAGAGACTCATTTTATTTTCCATTGGCAACATGTATCGAAAATGCGGTTGATCATCCTGTACTAAAATATACTACAAAATATAAAATAGTCTACTACACCTTAATAAACATCTGTTTAATACATGTATATTTTCATGTATAAGTACAATATGAAACTATTATTTCAATCTGCAAAAACTGTAATTCCTATTTGCAGCTAACTCTTGCTATTATTTTCGAATATTCTTTTAGTGGATACGAATGACAGTGTATCTCCATTGGAATTCTCTTCACCACATTCAGATAGAGATAATTGAGTAATAGACATGGAATCAGTTTCTACGTTATCATAAATTGTAGTAGGTGAGGAATTTAGCGTAATTGAAACACTTTTGATCGTTCTTTCTTTAACTTCCCCGTCATTACCAGAACCTTCGTTTGGAATCGCTACTGCTTCATCCTTGTTGTGTTCTTTGTCTGCCCCATCCTCAACATCTTTTCCCATGCATAATTGTGTAGATTTCGGGGCTCGATGGCTTATTTTCTTAGGCATGGAACTGTCTTGAATTGTAAGTAATTTATTTCTGTAAATGGTGACCTGCTTATTAGTCACACGATTCTCGCTATCTTCAACTGGGGGTGATACATTTGCCGAGGAATTCTCACTCTTAGCTTCCATATTAGTGTCATCAGAAACAGGTAACTCGGTTTTGTTTATTTCGGATTCATTAACTTCCTCGAGATTAATAGAATCTAAGTATTTTAATGAGTCATTTGTGTCGAGTTCAGAAGATCTGATCTCTGCGTCAAAGTCAGTACCTTCCTCGGGAGGAATATCAGCTGAGACTTTACAACATTTAGTTACTGAACCATTACTGCAGCGTTCAAATAATAGGGCCCCAGTTTCAGAAACGATCCCATCGGTGTCCAACACATGAATGTTTAATTTACTAGCTCTTGGTGATCGGTGTGAAATCTTTTCTCTTCTCGATAATCGAGATTTGGACATTTTTACTCGCAGGGATGATGCTGTACCTAAACAAAGATTATAGTTTAATTTTTGTTTAAAAAACATGTTAGACGTTAACTGAGTAAAAAGTTAGCCGTTTGTTACACATAAATAATCTAAATAGCTTAACATATTTAGAATCTTCAGACTAATCAGTTGCATACAAAATCTACTACAATATAGAACGAGGGCAACACCGCTTGAAACGCAGGTGCTATAAAATTGTTACTCCTTTACAAAAGGTGTCCCATAACTCGCGATAAAACGCCTCGTAAATATCTTTATTCTTTCTTTATTAGCCCGCAACATCCCATTGTTGGGCAAGGGCCTCCTGCATAAAGGGGGTTTTTTGTACTAAATACTAAATATTAAACAGTTACAACATTTATTTTTCGCAAGCTTCACACGAAGTACGAAAAGAAATGGAAACTTGACAACTGTGTAATATGCATGTTGTATACTCTAGAGAAAATATTTTTGCAGTTACTATGGAAAACTATTAAAAACTATTTATTACATAATTATTATTATTTAGGCAGGTTGACGTTTTTGACACACAAATCAACTATTAAACAACATATTTCTACACCACCGCATTTCTTTTTATGTACTTATGTAGTATTCCTAATAGGTATAATCCACAGCTGCGTAAATGTCGTATCATCTGTCCACAAAATATTGTCAATAAAATTCGGACATTCCTGATGTTAATTTAATAGCCAGTCACAGTACTTAACTCGTGCATTATAATAATGTGTTAATAAATGTAGCACATCTAACACATCTTCTTCAATATTGGGCTGTCTTGCCATAAATGGATGACCACCATCACCTCCTCTCATAATCGTGGGTCACTTCGTTTAATAACTGTGTGGTTTGGATGTCTTCTATTTGGATAGCATTCGGCATATAACTTTGCCGCTGCATTACAATTACCACCAACCTCTCCAAGAATCCAAATCGTATCAAAGTCAGCAAATGTGAATTCCATGAATGTAAGTGAAACGGAATTTACAAAAAAGAACAGAAAAATATGTTTGACAACTGAAAAATCCCGAACAGTAGCGTTAAATTAAATAGAAATTACTAACAGCCTTGCTCATATTTGCCTTGATGCCATAAAAATCAGCATTTGAACTTGTATAGAAGTCATTGTTATTATTAATATCTGAAGTTTATTGATGAAGAACTACTTTCATGGATAATATCAATTAGTTTAGCGTTGCTGTTAGAGGTACACAGTATTCGAATTTGAAAACTTCAAGCAGCTTGTGCCTACTACTAGCCTACGAAAAATAAACCATTAGCTGTAATTAAACAAACATCATATTCTAATCGTTAATCATTACAGCTTATTATACACAGAATAAAGAGAGCTTTTCAATAAAGTGTAGTTCGAATTCCCGAACCATTTTGCGTCAATGATTGCCGCGACGCTGCCGGAATATGATTAAAAGTTTTTATTTGGTCAAAATATGGTTTCTGTGTGCGTATTAACGCAACTAAAATGTAATATTTCTAAAGTTAAGAAGAAACGGGATTATTTTTAAAACGAAGTGTATATTGATTGCAAGGAAAAATTCTTAGTAGCGGCCATAAATTTAGAAGTTGTGGAAATTCCAGGTTTAGCGATGAGGTATTATAAATCTTCCTTTTTAAAATTATTTATAATATTTCATATTACACTACTTTCTACAAACTGAAATTTTGGACAGTCGTGAAATGTCAACAGTTATTCCACTTGCATAGTAACAAAGAAATACTGTCCGTTTCCGTTAAAATTTCAGCTTATGTTAAAAACTTATGAGGTGTAATCAAAAACTAGGGGCCGTTTAAGAATTCCCGCCGAATGAAGGTGATAATCAATTTGGTGCATTGTAGGAGTGCTTTAGTGGTTGATGAGATAGCTACACGTCACTTTACCGTAGTTCTGTCATTGTATTCAGTTGTATAATAAAGCACTAAAGTGAACACTACAATTGAAAATTTCGCCAAGTGTAAGGTGTGCACTGTGTGCGCGTCCTCCATATAAAAATGGCAAACTCCGTCAAATATGCGAAGTTTATGATCTAGGCATCATAAGTGAAGGAAAGGCCGGTGTAGAAATTTCCGAGATGGCCGAACAAACGTGCACGATAAGCAACGAAGTGGGAGATATTCTGTGTCAACGATGACCTCGTCGTCAACAAGAAAATTCATAAATAACGGCGTTACACGATCTCGGAAATAGCCTCAAATTTTACTCAAATTTTACATAAGGTACTGTATGAAATTGCCACGAACAGACCACAGTATCGTAACTTTGCGCGAGGGGGTGACAAAGCTGTTGACGTAGAAAAATCAACGAATGGCTTCTGCACTGACCTTCCTGCTTGCTACGAATCGATGGTGATGAGTACCTGATTTACATTATGACTGTTGACGAGACTTATACTACGTACACAAATGTTCAAACCCAGCAATATTCAATGTAGTGAAAATTTGCGAATATCCCCAAACCCAAACACTACAAGCAAACGTTCGAACACCGGAAGCTTTTAGCTACTGTTTTTTTGGAACAAGAAATGAGCATTGTTGGTTAATTTCCTAGAACGTGTTACGATTATTAATGCAGACGTGTATGTTAAAACCTTAAGAAAGTCAAGAAGGGCACTTCAGAGCAAAAGGCGAAGGTTGCTAATATCTGTAGTTGTGTTTTGCACGATATCGCCCGACCACACACGTCCGCTTGCATTGTACAACTCATTGAGCAACCCCATTGGGTAATTTTTAATGATCCCTCATACAGTCCCGAATTAGCGTAGCTTGACTTTCACTTCTTCCTCTATCTTAGGATTTTTTTAAGAAACCGCGACCGTTTTCTCGATGGAACGATCTCAAAACAACGGTGCAACATTGGTTTTCGTCAAAGGCGGAAACGTCCTATGACGAAGATATTCACTTAAACAAACTGTAAACTTCGAGCACGATATGAAAAGTGTTTAAATTTGAATGGTAATTGTGAAGGAGAAATTATTTAGAAGTATATCTACGATATAAGCATAATACTTTTTTTTCGAGCTTTACATTTTTGTTTTACGCCTTGGCCTTGAATTTCCCAAATAATCATCGAGTAAGCGAGAAAATTAACGTCGGTGTAATGATATCGAACTGGCGGTGGAAGCACTAAGCCTATTTTTAATTTGCAGAGTAAATTTAACAATACAAATTTAATCTGTTGTCTTTCATTCTATTTTTAAATATTAATTTTGTTACAAATTGTTTGGTTCGGGTTTTTTAATTAGCCAAATAGCATTTTTCAATTTCTCTAAATTTCATGTTGAAAACATTGAAGCTTGTTGCATGAAGAGATTTTTATCGAATGATTATTATTTCCTTTGTGACAGCAAAATTCTTCGACAGATCGTTGATCAAAAAAATGTAGTAGTTACAGAATACAATTTATAAAGTTTAGTTCAATTTACTGATTGTATATTATTAAAGCTTCCTGTTTCCTGAGTGCAATCGGGTAGGGAAAGCCGTGCTTCATTGGAAAACATAACCTATTACGATTCATCATCATCATTGACAGCCCAATGCTGGGCATCGGCCTCTTCTCTGCCACGTGTTTTTCCTGAGCGCTAAGGTACAAACCCGGGGGGCCTACAACTTATCGTCAAATCTGAACGACAGAAATTCCAGAGGAGGTTTCTAGCATTAAGATCCCTCGGTTGCAAGCCGGATTGGGAAATTGTGTGTGGTAGGTTGCAAACAAGATTTTTATAAATCTGCTTATGTTTTGAACCCAAGTCAGAATCCCCGTTTTACTCAGAAAACGGGCGCTCTGCCAACTGAGCTACCACCACACACCTATTACAAACCTATTACCGTTGATTGAGAAATTTAAGTATCAATCAACGCTATTACTATTAAACTTATATTAAACATTAAAATCAAAGATTTGATAATATATTTTGACATTCATCTTGCCTTTAATTAAACGATATACGAACACCATAACAGTTTCGACTTAAAATGTCATACAACAGGATATATATGTAATATTATCGAATTTACGGGTTTTTCTTTAATTAGTAATAGTTACCTTTTATATGTTCTGATCGTGTACGCTTAATTTTTCCACCTCCATCACGACTTCGATACGCATCATCAATGTTAATAATTATAGTAGCTAGAATGGTTGCAACAGCAAACACCATAATCACGAAGACCTCCATTGCTACAGTAAGCGTTACCATTACTACGTTCTGTACGCCTCTGTTCGTACACAAACTAACTATTAGATCCAACAATCCAATTCCACTCTAAAACGGAAAAACGTTTTCACGTTCTGATCACAAATACCATAATTTGTAATGAATGAGAAAAAGGTACTACGTCTTTAGAAAAATATAGTACTACTTTTTCAAGAAGTTTGCTTCCCGAAAAACCTTCAGGTGTACCCAATAAGTGCTTACCTGTGCGGCACAGCCAAGAATACCAATAGCAATTCTTCTCAGTATACTCAGGTAATTTTGAAAATCAAATTTAGGCCGCATTTTTTGCGTTGCCCCATCTTCCTTACTAGGAGAAGCGTCCAGAAGTAGAATACGCTGATCAACTGTATTCAGCTTCTCCAGTTGCTGTTTTTGGTCTTCTTCTAAAGTTAAATTCAAACTGCTATCAATTGTCGATTCGCTGCTCTCTTCATTTTCATCTGATCCCGAACTAAATATCGTGCTTTCTAGTGGATAATACGGTGAACTTGATGCATGATTTTCCATTACACATAATACTTGAGTGGTCATTACTAGAACTGTGCGTCTGATAGAAACTTAACACAGCATGATATTTTATGTATATACTTTTACAAATGTGTTAATGATTAGAATTTCTGGAAAAAAGAAATAATATTAAAAAGAAAATTGTTAGTTTGGACAATAATCCTCGTCATGGTCGTGTATTAATTTTTTTTCAAAATCAGGACAAAACTTGCTGTAGACCAAAACCAATCATCTTAGAGCAAACATTTTATCAAGGGAATTAGTCTTTTGGACCTGAGTGATATATTTTTTAGATATTTATATACCAGGTATCAATTCAGTCGGTACATATACGAGTATAACATTAAAGTTGCATATTTTTCTTCTATAATAGACACACTTTGCTGCGCCTAATCAACGTATATGAAAAACGTACTTCTGTCTCATCTAACATCTATTATTTAAAAATGTGCAACAAACAAGGCTATAGATTAATTATTTAATCATACTGAAATTTACAATAGACTAATGTATGTCTTGTCATACTAGCCGAAGAATAAGGGCCTTGCACCTTGCGCCTACACGGTCTGGTGTTCAGATCCTGACATCATTGCTCTTTTTCTCTACCAAGTGCTTCTCCTCAGCGCTAGGAGACCTAACCAGTTTAAGATCGAATTCGAACGACGAAACTTCTATAGAAGGTTTTTGGCATTAATATCCTGCTGTTGTCTAAGCCGGATTGAAGAATTATACAGGATGTAAATTTAAAAACCTAGAATGTGTTATATCTCTTCAAGTAAAAGAGATCCTGCCTGACCTTTTATAGAAACTGTTTCTTTAACGTGGAGGGGGAATCATCATGACTCATAAGGTAACCTTCGTTATTCAACCTCTTAATCTTTCAAATGGTAACACCCACTTTGTGATACCTCATTGTAAAGCTCTTAGAAAATAATATTCAGTAGTAGCAACATTTTTTCTACCCTGAATATTTTCAGAAAATATAAAGCTCAAACCAATTATTGTAACTAAAATTTCAAAACTATTGGATTAAATATTCAAAATTAGTTCCATTATTTTTTACACAATAGTAAAATTGACTTTCAAATTCTTTCCAAACATTTTAGGTTTGTCGCGGAATAACTGAATAACTGTCGCAGTTGTGCTATGGACTGAGGCTGAATTATGAAGACCAGTGATATTCAACCGGGGATACCCGTACCCTGGGGGTACGTAAAATTTTATATCATCTCGGATACAGTAAGAGGTACAAGGTCGGATAAATTAGAGAAAAGTTGCGCGTTTTATGGTGGTTGAGAAATTCTGGATATTTTGAATCGTTCAGGATTTATCACGAAAATACTGAAATTTGTGATTTTAGAAATAAATTATTCTCTTTCCTACGATTG
Source organism: Limonius californicus (assembly GCA_014611495.1). Classification (NCBI taxonomy): domain Eukaryota; kingdom Metazoa; phylum Arthropoda; class Insecta; order Coleoptera; family Elateridae; genus Limonius; species Limonius californicus. The sequence continues at coordinate 16,813 of JABXWE010019225.1, forward strand.
ACGCTATTTCAATCAAACTTGGTAGCTTTATGTTTTTGGTCATTGTAAGTTGACATTGAACAATTTAAATAATAATTGAAATATTGTAATCTCGTTATCGTTAGACAAATTAAATTTTTTTCAATATTTAAGTTTGAATGACAATTAGCAATACAATCTGTCACTTTAATTATCGTTTTAATTGCCTTTCAAAGCCTACGCGATTTTATAAATTATTTGCACACATTTTTAAATTTCAACAGGTTTTTGTAAGAAAAGGGATATGTTGGTTATCAATTTAGAAAGCTATTTTGATAGTTTATCTAATGATGTGATATATATGGCCATAAGAAATAACAAAATTGACCATCACAGCTTGAAATCTAGAGGGCCTAGAAAATTTCTGTTAATATCATTCAACTCACAGCGACCAAAAACATAAAGTTATCATGTTTGATAGAAATAACGTCAATGGCAGGGAAGATAATAATTTATTTCTAAAGTCACAATTTTCCGTGATAAATTAAGAACGAATAAAAATATCTAGAATTTCTTTTCAGATTCTTAATTCCCAAAAAAGCGCAACTTTTCTTTAATTTAACGAACCTCTTATCTCTTACCGTTTCCGAGATGCCAATGGTGAGCATCAAAAAATTCACCGCCCTGTATATATCATAAATGATCAGAAACACAAAAAATCCTTTCTTTCCAGAGCGGACGTGTATTGTTTTTGCTACTAGCATCCTCCACTGAGTAGCAAAGTAATCGTTACCTACGGTATAGACTAATTTGCAATTGTTTTACAATAACTGAACAAAGAAATATTCCCTATATTTCAAACTTTTTAAAGTACCTTACCGTCCAGCCTATTCTACTCAACAATGAAATCTTGCAGTTGTGATCATCATGGCGCCAATAATATTGTGATCTTATAATCACGGGTGCCATTTCAACTGCACCAAGAAGAGTAGAAAAGTGTCTGTAGGGGTATAGGGGGAAAAAGGTTGAATACCACGGATGTTGGCAATGAATTGTAAGTGGCCCCATAAAAAGAAGACTAATGGGGCCAAATCTGGCTACCTTGGGGGGCATTCTATTGCTCCTCTCTCATTCATTTCCAATAAGATGGGACATCTACTCACTATGCAGTCCCTGTAAGGGCAAGGTTATCCAGGACAATGGATTGGTAGAAGAGGACCAATAGAATGGCCCACAAGATTTCCAGAATTCATCACATGAAACTTTACTATTGCCTAGAGAACTCATTTTGAATGTTTTAATCTAATAGTTTTAAGTTGTAATTACAATAATTGGTTCAGAACCTTGAATTTTATTTTTTCCGCAACGAGTCGAAGAAAAAAAGGTTGTTACTACGAAAGAGAATTTTCTAAGAGCTTTTCAATGAGGTACACCTGCGTTACCATTTAAAATTTTTATTGGGATACCTATATCCTCAGGGGTTGTATGGGGAATGCGTCTCCCTCCATGTTGAAAAACATTTTCTAGAAAAGTTCAAAATCTCTTTTAAATTGACATCCTTTATATGTTGGGTCGCAGAACAAGTATATGCTGCCGTGTTAATGCTGAGAATCCGTACCCAAGCCACAATCGACATTTTGCCCAGAAAAGGAGAGCTCTACCACCTGATGATACCACCATACAATCCTGACACACGTAATTCTTTTCCCGACTAGACTGTTAAATACAATCCACAAAGAATAATAATCGTACTTATAAGTTAATTCCAAAAATAATACTTGGTATATTACATATAAGCTATTTTCATTAAATTATTTTAGCACTTTTCTACATGAGCCCATCACAATAGAGTTGATCTAAAATTTTAAATAATTTTTTTTAAATAATTCTGGAGATATTAACCACTCAGCAATAAATCTTCGTAATTTGTTTTATTACTTAACAACTCACGACAACAAAATAATGAAAAACAAATAAAGAAAAAAAAAACACAAATAACATCACTTGAGAAGTTGCTCAAAATAAGTACCATTTTCGTCTTGGAAATACCTAACTGTATGTACAAATCCTTCAGTTACAATAACGTGATGACCTGTAGGAAATCTTATTTCAAGAAATCCATTGGATTTAGGTCCGCTGAACCAGAGGGATATTCATTAAAACCCCTGCGCCCTACCCATCTATTTGGAAATATTTGGTTTAAAAGAATTTCGAACATTTAGAGCATACCAGGAAGGTGTTCCGTCCTGGTGAAATCAAATATTATTAGGTAATTAGTCTTCTTCTTCAAGAGCAGGAACAGTTTGATTTTCTAAAAATTCTAAATGCTTTTGACCTGTTAATGTACCATCAATAAAAGACGGTTCCTAAAAATACATTACAAACATTTAACTTTTGTAGGTGCTGGGTATGCTCATCTTGAATCCAACGAGGATTATTCCTGGACCAATACCGACAGTTATTATTATTGTGTGTAACGTTTAAACAAAAGTTACTTCATCTGAGATTTAGATTTTAAGCATTATTACAAATCTCTATCGCCGTCGATCAGCATCTGACAGTTCTTACACTAAAGGAAGTTTATAGGGATAATATTCTTCCTACTTCAGTACTATTGCTACTGAACAGCGACTTACACCATTCATAAATGCAAGTCTTAAAGTGGAAGTTTGTGATATTTCATCCAACGTAATCGCAATATCTTGGGCTATATCAACACTAGTTGCACTCTTTGATCGTCCAGTTTTAAGTAAATTTCTAACATTACCATGCCATAGGTGAAAATACCTCTAGCGTCCTTCGAAGTAATCTCCCTCGACTTCTACGCACCGTTGACATCGACGATACAAGTCGCGGAAAACCTGCTTAAACTTGTCGCGAGGAAGTGCGTTTAGTTCGGCGGTAACATTCCGTTGAATGTCTTCCACGTCGTCAAAGCGCCTTCCCTTGAGGGTCAATTTCAGCTGAGGAAACGGCATGAAGTCCGCTGGAGACAGATCCGGCGAATAGGGAGCATGTACTAAGACTGGGACATTTCTTGTCACAAAAAACGTCTTGACAATCAAGGCAGAATGCACAGGGGCATTGTCGTGTAAAAGGTGCCACTTGCCGGAGGCTGCCAAACGCGGTCGCACACGTCGAATGCGTTGTAGTACAGGCTAGTGACGGTAACATCCGGTGGCACAAATTCTTTGTGAATGCTGTCTTGTCTGTCGAAGAAAGCGATCAGCATGGTCTTCACTTTTGATTTTTGGAGACGGAATTTCTTTGGCCTGGGAGACGTCTTCGATCGCCATTCCATGCTTTGTCTCTTGCTTTCTGGATCGTTCTGGAAGCACCACGACCCGTCACCAGTAACAATTGAATCCAGAAAATTTGGTTCACTGTTTAGCTGTTGCAATAAACTCGCGGGAGGTGTCCACTCGATGCGCTCTTTGCTCAGCGGTCAAATTGTGCGGAACAAATTTCACGTGCCTTAGTGAAACAGGTACGACTGCAAGAAGCCCTGGAAATTGATCTTTTCGCATCACAACACCTCGTGTGGATTGACTGGTAATTAATGTTAGAATGCACCCCTTTTCAACTGCTCGACAACTACAGCAAGTGCTTCAGAATGCCACAGGAAATCGAATTTGAGATAACGCTGTGAGAAATCGATTGTTTGAGGTAGGGCTTACCTCATACCGTCCCCTGAGATGTCAGGAAGCAACACCGTGGGATGATATACTGTTTTCGGACGAGTCCAGATATTGTCTCAGCAATCATAGCCGACGTCAAAGAGTTTATCGTACTGCCGGACATCCTACTTTACCACAGTATACCCAACCAGTTGTTGCCTTTGTTGGTGGTGGTCTTAGGGTATAGACAGAAATTTCTTTAGGGTGGCGTGCTGACGTCCACATGTTAAATGGTACACATAGCCAACGCCATGCCCAAGAGATCATTATGGACCGGTGTCCGGTGAAAATCCCGAAACAAAAATCCCGAATCAAAAATCTCGAAAGACAAAATCCCGAAAACAAAAATTTCGAATGACAAAAGTCTCAAATGACAAAAATCTCGAAAGACAAAATCCCGAAAACATAAATCTCGAATGACAAAAATCTCGAATTGTAAATATTCGTTTCCAATCATAGATATCCTGCAACAATAATGATGGATTTCGAACGAGCAGCAATGAATGCCTTCAGAACCGACATTTCAGACGCTTCTTTACGAGGTGAGGTACGTTAATCAGCATTTAAACATCTAACGTTTTTCGTATGCTAACACTTGCAATATTTAAGGCTAGTTGTTCCATATGTCTCAATGTTTATGGCATAAGGTGCAAAACTACGGAAAAGCCCTACGTTATGCCAACGATCCAGAATTTTCCCTCCAATTTCGTATGCTTACTGCGTTGGTATTTGTTCCTATTCCTGACGTGTCGGAAGCCTTCAACCAATTGTTAGAATCGGATTATTACACAGAGCAATTTGAAGACCTTCGAGATATAATAGACTATTTTGATGGAACTTGCATAGGTCGACCTCAAAGACGCGGTCGTGGGCGACGGCTTTTCCAACATGATTTGTGGAACTGTCATAACGCAGTGCAAGAAATTTTAACACGAACAAACAATTGCGTTGAAGGATGGCATAGACGGTTTAACGAAGTTGTTGCAGCTAACCATCCAAACATTTGGAAATTGATAGACTGCTTAAAAAAGAAACAGCAGCTAAATGACATCACAATTGAACAATATATTCAGGGAAGAAATGTATTGGCACAGAAGAAACATTACAGGGGTCACATCCCTGTCCGGCTGCAAAATTGTGTTTCTCAATATGCTGACACCAACAGTGTAGATTTTTTAAGAGGAATTGCCCACAATTTAAACTTAATTGTATAATTTTTTCCACAGCGCATGTCCAATGTATACATTTATAATTAAATAGAATAAAAATAGAATAGTAACTTTTAAATAAAAATTAAATAGAATCATATCAGAGATATTAGAAATCGGCGCAAACGCGGAAATGTAGTTGGCGTTGGATATTGTTGACCTTTCAGGCGCGTATTCTGACGTGAATCACGCTGTATAATACGTATACAACTTAATAACTACAAAATCTGAATTATTCGAAATTTTTGTCATTCGAGATTTTTGTTTTCGGGATTGTGTCTTTCGAGATTTTTGATTCGGGATTTTCACCTAGAACCTTATGGACCATGTTCTAAACCGTCGCAACGCTCTTGGACGAGAATATTTTATTTTTCTTGATGACAAAGCAAGGCGGCATCGTGCTCGGGTTGTTTTGGAGATGCTTCAAGATGACGAAATAAATGATCTCGCTCTTCCTCCGCTATCTCCAGACCTCAACCCATCGAGCATGCATGGGACTTTTTGCAGAGACAGCTGGATCATCGTAATACAAGGCCTACTACTGTGCAACAGCTGAGGGATGTATTGCCGGTCCTGTGGCATCAAATTCCACAAGAACATATTGATAACTACATTGAGAGAATCGTAGCAAGGTGCAGAGCAGTAATTACTGCCAGAGGAGATGCCACGCGGTATTAGAATTTAATAAATTTAAGTTAAGTGAAAGGAGAGAATAACGATTTTCATTATAATATTGTTAAATTCCTTGTTTTAACGTACCTTTGTTGTAATTTTTATGTTCATTATCATTACTAAAAAGACGTTACGTTTTGTTGTTTTGGTAGTTTTCTTATCGCAGTTTTGAATGAAAAACCTAATCTTTAAATTGACTAAAAGAGAAAGTTTCAAATTGATGTCGATCTTGTCATGTACTATCGTAAGGCTATCAATCCTCAAGACAAAAAAAGTAGCTGTTATATTATCTGATGCATATGTTTCATAACTACGATCATCTAAAATTGCGGCTAAGTTGGAGCTTTTTACCTCTTATTGTAAAAGACTATCTTTTAGTACATCAGTTTATGTTTAAAACGGCAATAATTGCATAATTACAACTGTATGCCGCATACGTAAGCTTGGTACAAGATAAGAATAAAATTAACTTTTTTTAACGAATTGCTGTTACCGGTTATGCAACGAAAACGACGAAACAGAAAGAGAAACCATCGAAATAAAATTATTGCAATACTTACAGAATGACTGCATTTTTGTAGCTAATTATTCACTTCAAATTTCACAAGAATTTGGACACAATTTTGACGTTTCTAATTAATATGTTTCCGAGGAAACACCCGAAAATGTTAATGATTCAAGATTTTACCTTGCCATGAATAAGCAACATTAAAATTCCTTTTAAAACTAAAAGTCTGCTGAATTCGCAACCGCAATACTCATACTGCATTGCCATATTAGTCATAGCTATTTTATAAAATTAAAATAACATTTACAGAACCATTACAGAGTTTTCCAAACATGCTAATGAAAATTACAACGAACTGTACATAAAATTAGCGGTTAGTTTTTACTAACTTTAAGCCACAACTGCTGCATTCATGCATATAGCAGTTTACTGTTAAAATAACACCAAGAAATTTTGTTAAAACGGACGGTAAATAACGAAGGATAACGGTAGACATACATATTTAATACAATTAATAAAAGATCTTCACTCCGCTTTTACGACTCAATACAATAACACAGAAGGTTTAAATTAGTTTGTTTATTTTGTTCATTACAATACAACATTTAAATCAAACACAACATCCAAATACAAAGAGTAGTACTATCTTTCAAGTTTATTTGCTGTAAAAATTGGTTTGGATTATCACTTGCGATATGAACGTCATTGGCTGAAGGTTAAGGTTTGTTTATCGTTCTTGAAGCTATCATTAACCTGTTTTTGATCTTCATAACAATTAAGATGTATGAAACCAAAGAATATAGCATTCTAAGCATTTAATATCAATTCAAATTCAACGATTTACAAAATAAAATCATTTCCAAACTCGCTTCAAACCACAATATTGGCAATTAGAACTAGATTATCTGGAGAAAACCATGTAATTTGTAGTCCCTGGAAAAATAAAACCGCAACCCAATATGTACAGGGTGATTACTTTATCTTGTAGCAGGTAGGTAGGCTACAAACATTACAGATGTTTGTATCCCTTAGGTGTCTTAATAAACTTTACATTGTTTAAACAAATAAAAATCCAATGAAGCTATTTACTAATAAATAAGATGTAGTTTTGCAATAGATACAATTACAATATTTGTTCTTAAAATTTAAACAAAACATAATTCAAAATACAGAGAAAGCCAAGACAGCATAAAAATATGTTTTCGTAATAACAAAATCAACAAGAAATATAAATTAAATAAATACAGGAAGAAAAACACTGATCAGTGACTAATAAATGTTCAAACTGCTGTCCACCTTGCTGTTCACATAAGTTAAACCCCTGCAGAAGAGAATTTCTAACACGAGTTAGCATGTGTGGGGTGGTTGACCTTCATGATGGATGTTATGGAAAGTTTCATCTTGGTAGTTTCTCATAATTCTATGAAAGTGGACAGATGCTTCGTCATTTTGAAACCACATACGCTGTCTAACTTAAAGATGTCTTCTAAAAGTTGAGGGAAATCGTTTTCTAAAGAATGTAAATACATTTCCCTATTTAAACAGCACTCAAACAAATGGGAACCAACGATAAAGTTGTCAACGATATCCCACCACTCAATTACAGTAAAAATTCTTGGAAAGTGTGCTTGCCGAATTCAGTGTGGGTTATATGGTGAAAAGAAATGGCAATTGTGTTTATTTACACACCCATTGATAATAAACGTCCCTTCATCAGAAAATAGAATATTTCTTTAAAATAGTGGATCAGTAGTAACAACGTTTTTTAAATATTGGCAGAAATTCACGCGACGTGGGTAAACATTTTCAGTAAGGTAAGGCTGAACTTTGGCTAAAGCTTACAGTTCTTGCAACTGCTCGTTGGCTTATATGGGGATTACCAGTTACTTGTTCGATGACTTCCGATTCAGCTTCTACAGTTGTGACATATCGTTACCTCACCTTTGGCTTGAAAAACTGTCCATTTTGCCACTAATTTCTTTCCAAACGCCTAATGGCATTATGTGATGAAAGAAGTCTATCCGGGTATCTTTGAGCATATTGTCGTACTAGTCGGGCGCCCGTCTGCATTTTTCCGAAATCGAAATTAAACATATTTTCTCGCTATTAGAATACATTGAAACTGATTGTTATTGCCACAGAAATCTATACAAATCAACAGCTTTGTACAGGAGTTTAATTTTTGACAAGACAATAGTTGATATTCGCCTATCCAAAGGATTCTCAATTTAAAAAAAAATTTTTATGGTAAAAAAGAAAAGATAATTATGCATTTCATGCATATGTGAGAGGTGTAGCCTCTCTGCTTCTTACAAGATAAAATGATCCGCCTATATGTGACCGAAACGGTCGTAATTGCGTACCATGTTGGATTGCGATTGTATTGTCATGAGGCAGAAATTTCATATCCAAGTTTAAATCATTATACAAATTGATCCCACTGGTTATAGATGCCAAATTAATTAATCGTAAATGGTCACCATTTTCTCTTTATATTTTTAATAATTTTAGGACAATTTTCGAAAAAAAAAAACGTTTGATACTGAATTCGAAATGCTTTTGCATTATCGAATGCAAAACTTTCATCATCCAATGCAAACTAGGCATTTCACAACCTAGAATCAAAAATAAATATTTAGGAATTTTTCAACAATTGCAGTTTAAATACTTAAAACAGGTTTGGTGAAAATTGCTTGAAAACAATTACTCGAAAGAAAATTGCTCGAATTCAATTGCTTGAAAAACAGTTACTCGAAAGCCAAATTGCTCGAATAGCTATTTCTCTAAAAGAAGATTGCTCGAAAACTTCCTTTGTTTTATTATATTTATGTTAAACAGGTACCCTCGTTAAGGGTACCCTTTTCTTCACACAGAAGAAGAAGGTACCCTTAACGAGTACAAGTAAATATGAATTCTCTGAAAATAATCTTTTAATTACATTCCTTGTTAAGGGTGTTTGACTGATAAGGAGCCCTTATCTAGAAATGCAGAATATAAACAACCCTTAACGAGGGCAAGTAAATACCTATTGTTAGAGAATAAGTTTCTTTTGAGGATTTTTCTACGTAATGATATTTTATGATAAGAAGTCCTTATAAATGACCAATTTCTTCCCAAAATTGTTGTGCATTTATGTAATTTTAATAATTTTTTATTTATTGTGTATTTATGTAATTTTAATAATTTCTTATTATTTATATATAAATTGCAAATAAATTTAATAAATAAATTTTCAAGTACATTTAATTGTGTGTTTAAATATAATTTTTCCTGAGTTC
>JABXWE010019226.1:0-21443 GCA_014611495.1 Limonius californicus
ACGAATTACGGAGTTTTTACAAGAGTCAAAAAATGAAGCTAATGAATAAGTCTTCACCTTAAAAAAAACATAGAATCGTATCATCATCCTTAAAAAAATTCTGAACAAATTTATCAGGGGGTGGGGGTGGTTTTACCCCTTCTCCAATTTTCTTTGGGTTTCTTTCGTTACTGAAAGTAGTGGCTTCCTTTGAAGTGCCCAGGTACCAAATTTCATTAAAATTGGTTCACACGTTTCTGAACAGCATACAAAAATGTGATTTTTTAAGTAAACTTTGAACTCCTCTCAGAGGCAAACGGTACATTTTGGTATATGACAAAGTTGGGTCCAATCGACTTCTTTTGACCTCTAGAATACGTGGTAGCTCTATGTCCCAGGAGTTTTGAGACACCCTGTATACCTAGAACTTTAAAAATAAAGTGAGAAATGATACCTTGGTTAAGTTCTGTAAAAAAATGTAAATACTGTGCGGCATATATGGGAGTGAAAACTGGACAATCACAAAATCAAATGAACAAATAATACAAACATTAGAGACGCGATTTTTAAATAGAGCAACAGGCTACAAACGAAGTGAAGTGAAGAGAGCTAGGAGTGCGTAGATCAACGAATTAATAGAAGAATATAGAAACAGTTAGAGAGAACACGTACAAAGAATGGAAGAATAGAAGATACTCAATAAAAGACCCCGTTGTAGAGGAAAGATCAAGAATACGGGACGTAACAGGAAATATATCCTAATACACGCAGAAAGGAAAAGAAGATTAAATTTATTAAATTCAATTTCAATCGTTATCTGCTTCTAATGTTATAATAATGGTTCATGATTCAAGATCGTCTTGGGTTTGTTGTTGATGTTTAATTCTTTTCTCTGCTTCGGAAAAATACCTTTTCAAATTTTTGGCCCTAAATAGAATTGCTATTTTAAATCTTTATTATGTAAATATTATTATCTTTCAGTCGTTAAAGATATCCAGATCTCCATTGCCTCTCTCACACAATCGTTCTAGTTGTAAGTATAAAATAATATTAATAAAATAATTAATAAGAGAGTTAAAAATAAATTTTTCCGCAAAAGTATTAATAAATTAAATTTGGAAATGTTTAAAAAATATTATAATTTACTTATCAACAGACAATTTAATAATAGAGAACACAAAATTATGAACTCAATTTTTCGAAAGCTTAAGTTGCAATACATTGCAAAGACATCTATGGCTAGTTAGTATTTGCAAGGTGATGGCTGTCTCGGCGCTAGTATACGGATCAGAAAATTGGACCTTCGCGCAAAGGAAAGAACACAGTTGAATCTACAGAAATGAAATTCGTAAGATGGGTGGCTGGGTACACGCTACTACACCACAAAAGGAACGAAGAGATGCGTCAAGAGTTAAACATTTTTAATTTATTAATGAAAATTGGCCAATACAGATACAAATGGAGGAAAGGTATGTTAACGATGGACGACTGAATATAACAAAACAACTTCTGCAGTATCGACCACGAGGGAAAAGAAGACTGGGACGCCCAAAGAAACGCTAGAATGTACAATTTACATGAGATCGAAACAAACCATGACAGTTTAATGCTGGCAGCTAATGACGATCATGATGATGTTTCAATACAGCAAACAGGAACAACAATAATCCTCCCTTTCCACAAAAGAGGAGATAGTTGTAGCTGAGAGAAATATAGAGGCATATCGCCGCTAAGTCACAGATCAACAATACGAAGATGCTCAAAGTGGCTTCAGAGCCGGGAGAGGTACTAGCGATGCATTCTTTGGATTAAAATAGAGCATGGAGAAAACGACGAGACACATCAAATGATGATGGTATTAATAGATTTAGTAAACGCCCTCGACACGGTTCCGAGAAGTTAAATATGGGATCTACTGAAGAAGTATGGTGTAAGGAACACACTAATAAATGCAATAAGTAGCGTATATAAAAACACGTGGAACTATATCAGAACAGGAAATATGGATCCACAAAATTCAGAACAGAAGCAGGAGCAAGGCTAGGAGGAGTGCTGAGCCCACTACTATTCATTAGTTTAATGGACGACATCACGAAAGACTCCTGAAATAAGATAAAACGAGCAACGATTGGTTACAGAAATATGGAACTAATGTGGATGTGAATGTGGTATTTATGTACGCAGTCGATTTAGCAATCATCACAAACACACACGCGGAAGTACAGAAAAATCTCGACATTTGGAAACGTGCTTTCGGAGTTAGAAATATGACGATAAATTAAAAAAAAAACGGTAGTAGTGAGTAGTAGAGAGGTGAAGGTTATTTGGGAAGCGAGACTAACGGGCAAGAAACCACGAAAACGAGGACCCAAGAATTAGAAAAGGTGGTAGAGAAAAAAAACCTCCACTGGATAGATGCTAAAAACCTTTCCAATAACAGAAAAAAAAGTGGAAAAAAATATATGTAGCTGAAATGTAAGTGCGTGCAACATAAACAAGATAAAGAGAGAACCTCGACACCATAATTGGTAAACGAGGTAAGAATAAGAAAGTAAAATTAACTAGCGTCATTGATTGTATATGCATTTTATGTTCCAGTCGAGGGTTTTAAAAACGATAATTTATTATGGACAAATTATATTTATATGCGAGATGATGATTAATAGATGACGATAACAATCAGTCAAACAAAAAATTGGTATTGCCAGAAAATGCCTCTACGAACAGTATGTCTCCTCGCAGGGACAAGATACTGTTTAGTAAACATTTACGGTTTACATAGGAAAACACACGAGTATAATTTGGGTGAATCAGACCACGCAGCAGCGGTAGGTTGCAAAAGGTTATTTAAAATACTAAAATCTATAGCAGAATTAAAAAAGGAAAATAAAATTTATTTTATCATGTTCGTAAAATGTAAGAAATACCTAATGTGTTCATCTTGTTGATTTTTATTTTTTATTGAAATTGATAACTATAATTATTGGAGGAAAATGGCACCTCTGAACAATCGTCCCAGCGGCCGTAAATATTCCCCCCAAGCTTGGGGCTCGAGGTCCCTTCCAAGCCCGGGCCGCCAGGTCCGACACCTGCTTGATCCGCCACTAGAAACATTGGTTCACTTGAGATAAAACCACCATAATAATAAACATCATGGTTGATATTAAACGCCAAGCGCATGTGTATTTATATTTTGTTCTAGGTGTAAGATTATATTAAATTTCATGTTTCAACGGTTTATGTTTTGTCCAGTATTTTATTTATTCAACACACAGTATGTACCGGGAGTTCAATAAATCTTTTAGTTCTGGGTGATGGATTGCAAACCGTGTATCAATATTTAGAAATCTTTTTCGAACTCTTCCCTCTCGTTTTCCGACCATTGCGAAAATAAGCTTCTATCATAAATGTTTTTTGTTCGTGCGTAAACATTGCAAATAAATAACACTAAGGCAGAAGATTATATTTACATTTGAAGTAATCGATTTTAACGATTCAAATCACTCGCAAAGTGTAACGCAGCATTTATTTTAGTTTTGAGTACATAATATCTACATTTGTATTTGTGTATATTTAAGTTTTTGAAACTGACATTTTAAAGAATTACTAGTATATAAGAGTAAATAATTTACTTAAGTGTTACATAATACTACTAAGCGATCATTAAGCTTAATTAAACGTGTAAGGCAATTTTTAATCATGGAATAGCTACATTCTTACACTTGATATCGAATATGCCATTAGGAAACGGCGCCAATAGCAACTTTTATTAAAACTATGTGAATTTTTCATATTTCTACAATTATAATCTAGCTTTCGGTAAAAAATTGAATTCTTTAAGAGAAAAAGCCTATTGATATTTAATAAATTTTTAAACTTGAAAATTGTCTTTTTAATTGATCTATAAGCAAATTGTACAATCAGATCAGGGGTACCACAGGGTAGTGTCTTTGGACCTCTTTTGTACATCTTGTTTACAGCAGATATGCCCACCAATGAACAGTCGCTCACAGCCACCTTTACTGATGATAAAGCAATCGTGGTAAATTATAAAGACCTAGTAATAGCTACAGGAACGCTACAAAATAATCTAAATAACATCAAAAAATAGACCGAGAAGTGGAGAGTGAAAATCAATGATTCTAAATCTCATCACATTTTTTACTAAGTGCAAAGGAAGCTCAACACAAGTTTTCATTAACAATAAACCTTTACCTCAAGTAACAGAGGTCAAATATCTCGAAATGCACCTGGACGAGGGTTTGACATTAAGGTCGCATACAGGGAGTAGAAGAAAACAACCTGGCACTAAATTCAGCAAGCATTACGGGTTGCTGGGAAGCAAATCCAAATTGTCACTCCGGAATAAATTGTTAGTACATACTGTTTCGTTCAAGCCAGTTTTGACGTATGGTATTCAGCTCTGGAGAACTGCAGCCAACACCAACATGCAGGCCATGGAAAGATTCCTGTCAAAAGTTTTACGTGCCATGTGCGATGCTTCTCATTTTGTGAGAAATGTTGACATATTGAGTGATGTGAAAGTGGACACAGATAAGGAGACTATTAGAAAGTCTAGTGAAAAATATCTTAATAAACTTGAACATCATAGTAGTTTCCTCGCAATAAACCTTTTAGACAATGGTGATAGCATCCAAAGACTAAATAGATTAAAGCCCCTTGACCTGCCACATGGACTCTGAGTAGTAGTAGTTAATGTGATTAGTGTTATTATAAGTATAATCAACAATCCGATTTTAAGAAAACACAGAGGTAAGGTCACTGGAGCCTAACTCACATGTATACTTGTCAACACACAATTCACACATCAAATTTGCTTATTGTAATGTTGCAACAGATTGCAAATAGATAATAAATTAACAAAAAATCTATATATTTTGAGCTAGGCAAACGGGGATCATGATAATGAATTAATGAAGTAGTAATTTTCTGATTAAATAACATAAATTAACAATATTGATGCATACAAAAATATTTCAGATTTTGAACGTTTGGTGAAGATATTTTTAATAAATCAGTTGTTCTCTGAATTGTATTTTTTTAATAAAATTGAATAATTCAGCACTTTTATTAATAATACAAAACTGTACATAAAATAAATCACTTTAATATATACAGGGAATTTTCCTTTTTAGTATACATATACATAGTATACTTGTAAAAAGAACGCATCAATTACGCCTATTACATAGGCAACCAACTGTAAATAGAAGCATACAGAAACGTCACTGTAGTTGTAAATTATGTTAGTGTGAAGGTTATGTTGGATGCGGTATTTATAAATAGGTAAATCAAAATGAGTGGAACAACAACGACGATTATTATTGTAAAACATTAAATATCAATAACAGAAAACGGAAATGAAAATAAAAACAACACTTACAACAAATATTCGAAACGACCACCTTGTACTTCCAAACAATAACCTAAACGGTGTTGAAAAGCAAGAAAGTCAGGATTCATTTGTAAATAGCTGTTAGTGCGGGACCAATATCTAAGGAATAAGAATAGCAGGATAATGGATAGTGGACAGATCAGGAATTATAATACACACAGAACATTTTGTGAATTGACTTCTCCATTTATTGTGAAAGTTGCTTCATCGCTAAAAACTGTTTTCTTTAAAATGCATTTGTGTTCATTTAATAAATTAAAAAAACTTCACAAAAAATTTTTCTTTTTTCTTTGTCTTCATCGAAGAGTTGTTGGTAATTAGAAAATGTGTACGATTTATATTTAAATTCTTTTAGTGTTATAAATACCAAGGTTTTAAAAACATTAAAATGCGAACCTATTTCTCGTAGTGTACTATGGGGTTTTCTTCAACGTAGCATAAAATATTTAATTTCATTTCTTCGGTTAGAAAGTGATTACTTTTAGTTCCTATTTTATGGGAATTTATTACGCATTCCTCTGGTTTAAATTTTCTAACAATTGTTTGAATGGTTCGAATACAAGTAATAGGTCTTTCTGGATATTTGACTAAAATAAATCTCTCCCAGTTGGTTGCCTACATAATAGGCGTAATTGATGCGTTCTTTTTACAAGTATACATAGACAATTACATATACAATGTATACTAAAAAGAAAAATTCCCTGTATGTTAGCACCCAATAGATCCAGTGCTCAACCGTTCCTATGCCAAACAATTCCTGAGACCAAACGGTTCCACGGCCAACCGGCCCTGCGCCCAAACAGGTTTGCATTAAACGGGCCGCGCCAAAATATCCTAGACCGAATGAGGTAAGTTTCTATGCTGTAGATCTGGATTTCGATGCCTAGGACCGGAATATCAAATTTTAAACGTACGTTCTTCCTTGCATGACAATGACAAATCAATGAGGCTTTTTGCCTAGTAAATCTTCTTCCATCTATAAATGCCTACAGTTTCCATGGTTCAGAACCCACGTTAAGTTGTAGATCCTCTATGTCTGAAGTAGTTTAAACGCACAATGCGGGAATAGAAGAGGAAAACCCTGAATCTAACAGACGAAGCACCTTAAGAAAAAGATATAATACTTTTTAATGTTACTAAGAACGGAAAGGATCGCCCCAAAAAATAAAATAGTTGCAATATTCTAATCTTTTTTTATAAAACTAGCTTAAACTATATGTAAAAATTAACATTTTTACTAGCTAGTTTAGTTTTATCTGTAAGAAGAGTTTTTGGAAATTAATAATACGAGAATCTTTTAAGGAATTTATCATTCGGAAAATATTCGAAGGATTATTAACACTATCAATTGAAGAAATTAGATTTGTGGGAGGCAGTGATTTTTGCCTACATTACGTTAAGAGTAAACAGGGGCAGTGGGGTGTAGAATGCCGAGCATGACAGCCTACCGATGACAGTGTTGTTGGTAGCTAGGCGTAAGCTTGCATATTTTGGCGCAGTAACTAATTAATAGCATTTGCGAACCTACTAACTGATTGCGATGCGATTATCCTCTAAGCAGAGGCAAGGTGCGATATTAGTGTTACTGTTCATGTGTTTATGTAAATATGTACTGCAATGGCAATGTCAGCTAATAAAAGCGGTGGCGTCACTGGCTATGTTATGTTTTATATCCCATGAAGTGTTAAATGTGTTCACTGATGGTTATGTATTATCTACTTGTTATTATATGTGGTTTACAAGCACGGGGTCCTATTATAGTTATTATACAAAATTGGTATGTATATGTAAATAGTTGTTGGAAACAGTAACATAGTTAATATAAGTAGCTATATGAGTACATATTGCGTGTGGCCTGCTTGATCATTATTCACCTAGTGATGATTGAGGGAGGTAGTCAGCTGGCAGAGGTGGCCTCGTGAAAGCGGCTCGTTTGAATTATTATTATTATTATTACTATGAATGTTACGTCAATGCCAGGAGGGCATCGACTGACTTTTACGTGGGGGAAAGGTCGCCAATTATGCTCTCCCCTTTGTATGTGGGACTGTGAACAACAGGCGGGATATAATCCAGTTGAAGATTTCCCTCTGGACGATTGGTGCACCAGAAGATATGCATGATTGTAGTAATTACTCTATAATTGCGAATGGCCACGGCCATAGCAGCTAGCCGGCAGATGAGCATCCGTATCCTGTTCGAATCTCAATCCAGAGGCAGGGGACTGGAGGACCCCGGTGAGTACAACTGCCCAACATTTATTGACAGATCAGTAAGTCTGTGTTTGATTATCTGTTGCATGCCACCTGCCTGTCGCAGCCAGTGAGTTCGGATCGCATCCACTGTTTGTTTACCCTAGAACTGCATAAATGTGCTGCAACCGGATTTAAATTTAAAATTTAGTAGTTTCTATAAGCCCCCCGTAACGTCGACCCTAACATTTAGAATAAATTATTTGCATCCATAAAGCCTCGAAGAGTTTTATTTTAAACAGGTAATGCCGTAGAAAATATATGATCTTATTTTTGTGTGTTTATTACGAGTTTCATTTTAGTTTTCGTAGGATATTAAAAACAATTTTAGTAACATACTTGTTATCATTATACGTGATATAAAATGGGACGTCAAAACTTAAGTTTTAATATCTAAATTTCGTATTTACAGGTTCACATATAACAACTTTAAACAGTAATAAATTCCCGGCTTTTAAATCACCTATGAAAAATTGCACCATAAATATTCTATAACAGATTTTCTGATTTTCCACTTTTCACGTAAGTACGCAATATCTCTAAAAAAAGGTGTGTCAAGGTTCGAATCATTATCAGCAATCTGTAAACGCGGCAGTTCCGATTTTCAAAGTATCTCGCAGCAGGAGTGCTCTCATGTAAAGATAAAAGATTTAATAGTCCTTTACATTTTTACGTTGCTAGAAGTTGCTTTGTGCAGTCGAAGCTGATGTCACCACCGAACAAGAGTTTGTTAAGAGAGGACTTTCAATTATTAACATTTCTTTTTTCTTTAGATGTCATTATCAATGCATTCTACTAGTCCGGAACCATTTCATTCGGCCCACTCAAAATCTTCTAGGATATTATAGATGTCACATTTCTTCCTAGTTCTTCGGCTTTAATTTTATTGATTTTGTTGCTTTATACAAATATTTCCCACAGTGTAACTGAATTGTTACAGGTTAGCATTATTGCCTTAAGAACGGCAGGATTAAAGAAAAACCGTCAGACACTTTACATAAGCTGCTCAAGGAGGGATTTAGAAAATTTGGGGGGGATAAAAAAATTATTAAGCAGAACAAGTAATTTATATTGTAGTAGTATTATCACATACTTATTTTTAAATAAATGCCATTTTAGCCTCGTTAAACGTATACATAATTTTATGGTGATTAATAATATGTTTCTAAGTTTAACAATTTGGTTACGTTTTGATGACCAGAACATCACTCGAAATTTTGATCCATAATGCCGAATTGTTACTTACCTTACTCCAAATCCGTAAGAACCACTCATCACGTGTACAGCGCAAGCCGACACCAATACCAACAACAACATATAAAATCTCATTTTGGATTTTAACCTCTCCTATAACAAAGCAGTGCCAGAGAAACGACAAATAAGGGCGTCCCAGACAATCAATCAATAATAATCCTTCTCTCTCCAAAAAAAAAACAGTAGCTATATGTTATGTTCGTTTCAAATTGGCCACTTTATATGAATTAATTTGCGGCCCTTCCCTGAAGATGTAATTTTGGGAAGGTCCGGAGCCAAGGCAGGTGGAATCGACTGACGTAAAAACGCAACGGGAATCTCCACCCCCCAAAAAGATTGCACCATATTTCGACATGTGATGAAATGTTCTAGAATAAAAAAACACGTGCGACTCCCGAGGTCAACATTTCCGAGAATTTGGTCGGCTGAAATTCAGCCCACATAGGGAACGTTCAAGGGATTAACGGAACTGGCCTTTCATAACTCAAACTTAGAAAGACAAAACAATTTTAGCGAGATGGTAACCCAAAATAAGACTGCAATTAAAATTACGTTATTAATTCCTATGAAGCGGCAAACAAATTACGGAATTAATTCATATAAAGTGGACAATTTGAAACGAACATAACAAATAAGCTTTCGGTTCGCGAACGTTTGCTGGAACTTTTTTACTTTGAGCGAACTCGTATGGTTTTACTGCATAATTCGCTTCAACATTTGTGAACGAAATCCAGGTCTCGTCGGCAGTCACAGTGTGACTCAAGTACTCATCGCCATCAGTTTCGTAATGATGCAGGAAGCTCAGTGCATAGGTTACTCGCTGCTTTCTGTTGACATTCGTCAACATCTTTGGCACCTTCCTAGCATAAAGTTTGTGGTACTATAACCTGTTCGTGACAGTTTCGTACAGTACCGTATGTGAAATTTGAAGCAACTTCCGAAATCGTGAAACGCCCATCCTCATACATTTTCTTGTTCAGTTTTTTTTCACAACATCGCCGTCTACAACAGGAGGTCTTCCACTTACTCAATGTACACATTTGTCAGCATCTGACCTTTCCTTCACTCATAATACCTGGACCATAAATTTCGCATTATTGACGGTCAATTTAGGGAGTGGTTTCTTTTTTCTTCATAGAGAAAACGAATCACACAGCGGACTTCACAGTTGGTTCAATCATAGTGTTCATTTTACCGCTTTTTATACTACTGAATATGATGGCATGTTAAAGCGACGTGTGGCTAGTTCAGCAACCATTAAAGCACCCTCACAATACGCCAAATGAGAGACGTAGTCGCCCTCATTTGGCGAAAACATCTAAACGGCTCTTATTTTCTGAATAAACCTGGTAACTGTGACTTTTCACGTTCCCACAACAGGATTCTTTGAAATCAAAGTATTGATTATTATTATTATTCATGGCCGCTATAAAGATGTCCCGCTGGTATCGCTGACCAGACCTAACGGCTACAGTAATGGTAACCGAGACCGACGGCTTTGATGTGCCCTTCGATGCATAGTCGGTCTTGTTATTATACCAATAATGGGCCATCCATTCTACTAGTCACCCGAGACTGCATTGCTTAACTTTGGTGACGGTTTGACCGACACTAGTAGCGTTTGGCTATGCGACCGACATAAAGTATTGCTTTAATTTTTATTTTGCAAGTGATTAACAACTACATTAACTATATTGATATTACTAGTGATGTACATCCTAGTTTTTAATTTATAAATTTGTAAGGTCCTGTATAAATTATTAAAATTAGGTAATAAATGTTTCACCCTGCACCAAATAGATATTGTACCTGATTCAGCGATCATATAGGGTATTTCTTAATATCCGTACTATTTACTATGTATATTACTTCCAGTATTTTTCTAAGAAATAAACCTAGATACGATTTTACAAACGAGTTAAACTACTCATCAGATGTATTCCTAATATTTTTGACTAATATACAATTTAACAAATAAAAATACTTACTGTAAATCTGCACTGCAATAACTATGATTATAAACCAGCAAGAAAAAAAATAAAAACGTATTCCTATACTTTCCATTGCCATCGAATTCCATACTGCATTTATAATCTGCAAGAAAAGCAAATTTGACTATAATTTACCTCTAAAATATTTAATTAGACGCAAAATGTTTCCCCATTACGACTTAGAAACTTTTCGCATCGAGTTTTAATCGTAAAACAAACAGTTATTACTGCTACAAAAAGCGCGTACTTCTAAGCCCAATAATCAGTAAAATTCAGATAACTTGGAACTTCCGAAGCTTATTTAAAGCTTTTACATTACAGACTTGAACGTGTATTGAAAGCTTTTGTTACAACTAAAACCGTTCACGTGTCTTTGATGTGTTTAAATATGCTTCATACAGTATGAAGTAGTTTTCTAAGTTTTCATAAAAATTCTTAAAGTTGATGTTATTGTTTGGAATACTATATTGTTCCGGTTCAAAGGACCAATATTCTGAATGAGCAATAAAGAAAAATATTTACTACTTTTAAAAATATAATCGAATTTTGTATTAATATTACAAGAAAATTTATTTTTGGGTTGTAAACAAATATTATATCTCACTAATAAATCGCGTTGTCTAGGAACAGTACTGTATACTACGAAGCTTCTTCAACTGAAACCAATCTTTGATCAACTTAGCCTTGAAAACAAATGCAATCATTCAAATGACGTTTGTTAATGTTAGTAGTGTTTGTAAGCAACACGTTAATAAGTTTCTGGCGTTTGAATTAGATTCTGACTTTTAAAACTTCGATTTTGAAATGGCGTTTATTGTTGAACATCCGTCCAAGTTGGATCAGCGTGCGGTGCTACAATTTATGCGCTGAGGTGTGCAGCCATTGCAGATTCTTACGCGAATGCAAGCAGTGTATGTAAATGCATGTATTGCGTACTCAACTGGGAAGGAATGGTGCCAAAAATTTAAGAATGGAAAAGAGGGGACTATGGATGAGCCGCGACTAGGTACACGGTGTACTACATTAACAGAAAACAATATGGCATGTGTGGAAGGCCTTATTAAAGAAAATCGTCGAATTTCAATTAGAGAAATTTCAGAAGTTGTTGGTGCGTTTGTAGGATCTGTCCAGAGTATTGTTCGTAATCTGAGTTACAGCAACGTTTGTTCGCAGTGGATTCCTCGTCTCTTGTTTAATGAACAAAAATTGTTGCGAATGGGCTTATCTCTGCAACACCTCACAGACTATAAGCAAAACGGTGATGACTTTCTTCTGTCAATAGTTGCTGGTGACGAAATTTGGTGCCATTACTACGAGCTATCCAGTAAGTTATCGTCGATGCAATGGAAACATTCTACTTCATCACCAACGAAGAAGTTTAAAGCACAACCTTCTGCAGACAAAGTGATGTTACCATTTTTTTCGACCATGAAAGACACTTGTTGATAGAGTTTAAGAAACCTGGAGTAAATTTCAATGCAAATCTGTACAATGAAACCTCTGAACAAGCTTCATCCAGCAATAAGACGGAATCATCCAGGAAAACTTACGCGTGGGGTAATTTTACTGCACGACAAGCTAGGCCTCATGTTGCTAATGTAGTAAAAGAAAATCTTCACCGAAAGAAATGGAGGGATTTAGAGCATCCACCCTATAGCCCGGATCTATCGCCTTTCGATTTCCATATTTTTGAACCGCTGAAAAAAACGTTAAAAAGTCGGCATTTTGAGTTTGACGCAGAAATACAGATAGCTGTGGAAGGCTTCTTCAATCAGCAGCCACAAGAGTTCTATGAGCAGGGTATACGTCGGTTAGTAAAGCAATGGGATAGGTGCCTTAACTGTGACGGTAATTATTTGTAATTAAATTGTTGAATACATTTTTTATAAAGCTAAGATGGGTTTCAATTGAACACACCTCGTAGAACGGGAGACAAGTAGTTGAAGATAATATGAGCGAACGACGCTGTATTAGTTGCAGAAACCGAAAACAACTTACAAAGGCTTCTAGTTAAAGTTAACAGATCATGTGAAAACTGCGATGTGGTGATATCGATTGACAAAACTTCGTATTTTGCAAATAATTGTATTCTCTTTTTCATTATTCCGACTATTTGAAAGAGTTCTAGCGATTGAAATTTAAAGTTAACTACCTTTAGTTCTCCAATTCAGTGAATTAAATCGACAAAAAACATATTACAAATCGGGAACAATTATATTTTAACAATTTAATGTAAAGTTTCATCATTCTGAACAACTTTTCTTGCGAATGAAAACTTCGCGTAGCGTTCCTAAAAATTTTTTCCCTTTTCGAAATGCTTATAATTCCTACAGAACGAACTTCTTAGAGCCAGAATATTAAATGTAAGAAATGAAAGGCGTCTTTTGGAAAGCATCCTTCTGATAATTTGCGGAATTTAAGCAAGCGTTTTTCATATCTTTGAGAATTTTAAAGTTTTAAAATTAGAAAATACGTACTACCACATACCTTCATCTCATATTGATCATTTTACCATACCCACAGTGTCACAACTGAATACAACACTCGTCGGGACGCCTTCTTATGCTCTTCGGTTGCAGTTTCCCCCCACGTCATCCCCGAAAAGTGGCCGATTTTCTTGAAGAGCTAAACCACCCCATCATATTCATAGCGGAGATTCCGAACGGGTTCCATAAGTGATCACGCAGATTCTTGAAGCGAAAATATAAATGTTGAACTGAATTTACTTCTAAACGTGTACAAAAATATTTTAGAGGTATGGCAACGTAAGAAGGATATTGCAACAGATATTTGTATTGGTATAGAGATTTGTATTACCGTCTTTAGATAGTTTCTGATTTGACATTTTGAAAACAGTTTCAATTCGAATATAGTGTATAATATGTAAATAACTTAATAAGCGTTTACGTCTAAAGGAAAAACCCAAAAAATGCGATAAATTAAATCTACGTTATAATTGTACACCCAATTTCATATGATAGTTGCGAATAAGATTATGTGATTTTGGAAATCAGTATTCGAAAACTGATAGAAATATATGCTGTTAATCGTTATGGAGTATTGAATTAAAATTGATACTTACATAATATTGGGTTGTCCATAAGTTTGTGGCGTTGTTTACTAACAATTACCTGTCACTGACTATTATATACCATTTTTATCTCTTGTTTTCTCCTATTTCAGTTTCCCATTTTCATTTAATTACAATTGATTTTAATACTAATAATAATTTTATGGAGCTTGAGGTCGACAAAAACGAACATCTCCGGCATGTGCTTGTCTAAGTATGAGTTTAATCGTGTCAGTAGTGTTACCCAAGTCACCTTAAACTTTAGTGCTGCCTATGGAGAAGGTTCCATTGTTGGCAGGACAGCCCGTAAATAGTTTGCCCGCTTCAAAGCAGGCGATTTTGGAGTGATGCCGCTCGGTTTGGACGCTCAGTGGATTTAATAAAGAACGCTTGGAAGCTCTTCTTCAAGAGGACAACCATCAATCAACGCAGAAATTGGATTGTGCGCCACAGAGAGTGCAAAACCACATCAATGCAATGGAAACAGCTCGGTGGATGGGTCCCGCATGAACTTAATCAGAACAACAAAATTCCTCAAGTCGTTGCAACCGCTCTTTGCCTGCTCGACATGGCTTTGCCATTGTCCAACATTAACCATTTCCCTGTTAGATTGATAGATGGACAAAGGCGAACAACCGAGCTTGCACGTCAGACTAAATGTTTATATTAGCAACAAAATGCTCTGTTTGGTGATAATGCAAAAAATGGACGATCACAACTAACGTCAACTGCCTACATGCTCTATCAAAAATGTGCAATCACCGATATGAGATGATTCTGCATCATGAAAACGCCCAAATCAACGTCGCAAATTTCACAAAAATGGCCGTTTAGGAGCTCGCTCTTGAGATTCTCTACGATCCACTGTACTCCCCAGACCTCACGCCTTCTGATTGTCATCCGTTCATTTTCGAATGCTTTTCGAGGAGTTACATTCAGTGATGATAAAGAGTTGTAGGACCAACTTGAAAATTAGTTTATTTACTTTAACAGTTTTGCTGTTACTGAAATTGCTGGTTTACTTGCAGGAAGTAGTGACTACTAAAGAGGAACTCATAAATTATTGATCATAATTAAATTTTGTTGAATAAATTAAAGAAATTCAACAAAGGTTGAGGTTGCTAAAGTAATGCATACATTTGCTAGTAAAATTGTTAGTGGTCTTTCAACAGTATTGCTTGTAAAATGAGTATACATAACGCAGTGTTACAACATTCTCTCATTGAGATATTTTAACCTATTGCTAAATCTAATAAAGCTCTATTACGCTACCCTATAAAAAAATAGGTTGTTTAACCACATATAAGTCAAAAACGAGGTAATTTAGTCTTTCCGATCTTGATTTTGGTTTCGTAAAGCTGTATGTATAACTTGGTTCCTAGTAGCAAAGCTGGTTGTGTTGGTTAATATTCATCTTCAGAAAGGCATACAGGATACTTTTCAACCTTTGTGCATTCTGGGGCTGTAATTTAATAAATATAGGTAAAAGCGTAATGGTTTTTTCAGCTTTACACTAAAATGTAAATTTGTGAATTTAATACTTTTCTTTTGAGAAAAATATTTTTGTAATAATGTCCTTATGGTGTGAGGAAGCTCTGTGTTATTTTTTATTAACATTGAAATTGTTTTTAATAATTTATTTCTAATTTAAAGTAAATTTCTTTGTCCATTTCCAAATGCTTTATCAGAAATATGCCGTGTGAGGTATCGATATTTTTGTCATTTTATAAGGAATACTTTTTTATTTTCCTTCTTCCTTTCCTAACTTTAGTGATAAGAAAGTTATTGTACTTTTTAAATATTTGTAATTAATTTAGTTAATTTTAAGGCTTAATTTTGATTGGAGGAGCCCTTGAGGGCACAAAAAATTCATTTGTATGTAGTGAGTTGCTAGGCAACGGAAGAAAAACGACGAGTTCTAGCTTGTAAATCAAGAGTTGCTATAAGACCACCCAGCTGAGACCACGCTAATTTGCAGTTCCGCTAAATTTGTAATTTGTGTTAATAATAATAATTTAGTGTTTTTGAGTTTAAAATAAGTGTATTAACGCTTGTCTACGTATTTAAAGTGTTTTCTTCCACTTACGTTCGAGAATTGTGCAAATCTCTGAAGAATTCTAATTTTATGGAAGATTCGAAGATGGCGTCAGTCGATCGTCACTTTTTTTAATAACTCATCTTTTGTTGATGGACTGGATTTCAATTTGATTTGACAAGTTTGACACAAACGTCAATATCACTTGTCAAAAAGTGGAATCTACAAAAAATAATTTAAAATAATTAAAAATAAATAAAGGAAGTGCTTCGAAACAATAAAATAAAACAATTTGATTGCGACAAGTAACTCTTATAAGGAATTTTATCTTAAACAAATTGAAGGTTAGAACGTTAATATTACTCATACGAATTTAATGAACAATCAATGGCGTATCCTTATGGGAAAGTGGTATTAAGAGGTTAATTTACTTACGTGTGGCCTAGATTTGGATGCAATAAACAACAATTAACTACAATAATTTGTACAAAAAAAATCCTGGACAACTTGCCTACTGTGATGGATGGTGAAGATGCTTCCGCATTATACGCGCCAAAGCTTGGTTAATTTGAAAATTCAGGACAGAAGTGCATTACACTAAGTTGAGGTCAACTTATGTGTATATATATATATATATATAGCTCTTTATATCATTCCTGAACCAGTACACGAACCATACAATTCCAAACCATCAAGAATTAATACAGTTTTAGGCAGTATTGTTTCATATATAGATGCCGTTGCACTTAGGCATCTTGTTGTGGCGTTCACCTGCCGCAGAATGAAGCCGTTTCTTTTTGTATAGTAACAAATCTATTTCTGCCTTTGAATACACAATAGTTGTGCAGATTTCTAGTGGACTGTATGTAAGCGGCACCGATACAAATAAGGCATTAGATTATACGACGATATCCGACAAATTGGTACGAAACGACAGACGAAAAACTTCTCTTCACGTAGGAAAAAACGGTACTTGTCAACTACCAAATAAAACAAAAACAACAAGCGCGCCTCTCGCCAACGAGATTTTAATCGCGCTATAGATTGGAGCGCCACGCCGTCGTGCCGCATTCCAGTATTCCAGCAGTATCTCAAATGCTCCCACATCGCAATTCAGTACAGGTACTTCATAGTACATCATACTTATAAGTGACCCCACAAAATAATCTAAAGGACTGAAATCGGGTGATCTTGCTGGCCAAGCAATAGGTCCATCTCGACCTATCATTCATAATCGGAAAACATTATCTAGGTAATTTTTTACTTGACGGCTGAGCTAGGCGGGAGCACCATCATACATAAATCACATATGCTATCGTCGTATGAAAGGCACATTTACTAACAAGTTTTACAAAATTTCTTCCACAAAATTAACAAAAGTTTGCCTATTCAATCGCGAAGGTAGAATAAGAAGTCCAATTAAGAAATCTCCAATAACGCCACACGAGACGTTAATCAAACATCTCTGCTAGTTTGAATTCACTCTAACAACATGGGATTTTCATCTGGCCAAACATAAGATGCATATCTGCATACTCTTCTTTCGAAAATTGTTAAGCTAGGATTAATTTAATGCTATTCGAAAAAATGTCGTTTTGTTGTGAAATTTTCATTGTCCGTAACTTTCTTGGAGAGTATTTCCGAATAAATGTTTATATGATTTTTTTTTTCTTATTTTGGGCCATAGAATGTACCTCTAAACCCCAGTATTCAACAAATAGTTGTGTTTTTCTTCTGATTTCGCACGTTTGATTTGAGGCTTTGGCAGATTTATTCCATTATTTTAATTGCTAAATAGCGTCATCTTTCGGTTATCTTGAGAGTTGTTGCTGTTTGAAATTCAGAATTCGGAGAACGGATTTTTAGAAGAAATTTTAGAAAATTGTTATGAGAGCTGTATGCCGGATTATTTTTGCATATCGGCTCCGACTGGCTTGTATTTCTGTAGGGTCGAATTAAAACAGCTCATTAATTTAATTTTTGTACCGTTTCCTCGCAATAAAACTCCACGATAAAGTCGGATTAAATATAAAAAGAGAGGTAATAATTTAGTTGAGAATACCGTAACGTTTCTCTTATCGTTTAGTACGGATGAAATTAACCCCGTTACCCCCTTCAACGTTCCAACAAAAACTCTGTGCCACAGTTTTTCGTGTCCAAAAGTTCATCAGTTGTCAGTCAAATTGACTACCTACCTCCCTCATTCGGCGGCGGCATTATACTCAAATTTTCAAACTATTGCTCAAAGCTTTTAGAAATGAGCTTAGTTCATTAAGCAAATTTTCTAATGCTTCAGGGCTGTCAAATAATTTAAAGTTGAAGGCAATTTGATTTACGGTCGTTGAAATAGAAATTATAAAAAAAAATCGGTGCGAGTTTAATTACGAACCTCGAGGGTTCGTTAGAGTATCACTGAATTTGGGTTAAAGTTTGCGATTACATCGCAGCCGAATGAGACAAATTAGCTTTCAAAAGAAATGCTATCAAGAAGCTTGTCTTCCCTCCTCTTTCAATTTCGCATTATTTCCAGAAATTTAAGCCGTAAATTTATAGTAAACCTCTAGATTAAAAATTTTATTCAAGCGAGTATAGTCGTTAAAAGTTAAAACCTCAAAATTTATCAAAGAAAAAAAATTATCCGTATACTATACAGATAGTGTCGGAACTTTAGTAACGCTTCTTTAATTGAATATATTTTGGTATTTATAGTTTCATCTGTTTTTAGATAACCTACATCATGGAATTTTCATCCTTAAATAGGGCAAAGCGAATGAACGAGCAAAGGAGGCTACAAACAGGAAAACCACCAAGTCATTGCTTGCTGTTAGCAGCCACTTGAGCACGATTCCAATGCCAGCAAATTTGAAGAGCGAAAGATCTCGAACCCTAAGTAGTCATATTTTGAATCATAGTCGACTCGTTGGTAGTGTAATTAACTTCAAAAAAATTTCGTTTTATACATACTTTTATTAATAAATACGAAATACCTTTTCAACTATAGATAATTGACTGAAATTGTTTAAAAAAATTATTTGCACAACTGCTATCACACTTCTGCATCGTACCGTCAGTAAGTGCATTATTTATATTTGAATGTATGTTAATCAGATATTAGTTGTACCGATAACTAACATTTTGCAAACATAAAATACATTCGTTCATGGGCCACCACTGGTTATGTAACGAAGTTTCCGGAATCGAAGAAAAACCTTATTCAACACTTTTTCAACCTCACGAGATAATTACGTATTCATTTTTAGAATTACTTCTTTAATCTGGCCTTTGAACAAGATACAGGGAACATAATAACGATACAAGTAACGAATCTGCATAGCATAGAACTAGTTGCCCGTAGAATTTCCTCGTTTCTATCAACCTAAATTTTGTTTGACGTTTGCATAAATTAGTTTCATTCCTTAGGATCAGAGACGGATTCGTAGAAATGAGAAATACGTGCGGAAGTAGGGCCCCGTGTAAATAAGAATCCCCCACATTCTAATAATAATTATTATTATATATACAGGGTGTTTCGGAATTGCACGGCACTATTTTACAGACATTCAGAGTAACTGTTCAGTTTTGCAGAACAAACAGACATGCTTTTAATTTATGGTGAGGTATGTAAAAATGGCGCTGCTGGTGTTCGAAGATACCATGAAACATTTCCCACTAGAAGGATACCAATTCGTAAAATATTTGAAGTCATTGAAAGACGTCTTAGGGGCATTGGCAGCTAAAGCCTGAACTAATAAACACTGGTCGGCAAAGATTTCGACGAATTGCAAACGTTGAAGAAGGGATACTCAATGCTGTTCAATTATCTCCCAGTACTAGCACCAGAAGATTGTCACTTCGTTTCAATGTATCATGTACAAGCGTATGGCGAACATTGCGTAGGGGAGGGTGGGTCACAGTGAGACAAAAAAATGTTTTTAATTTTTATTTAATAGCCAAATCTGATAAATCAAAAACTGAGTATTGCTAATGAAACTTCAACATATTGCAAAAGTAATCCTATATGCAAATTAGAAAGAACATACAAAATAAGTATTAAAAATTAACAGACAAAAACATGTTACAACTGTTTCATTGCGGCCCACTGATGGGTCACAATGAAACAACATATTTTTCTTAACGTATGTTCAATAATGTAAAATCTAGTTCAAATTTGAAGGATGACTGAAGCCTTTTTGTTTTCCCCAAACAAGTGGGTACTGGTAGGATCATTTTTATGTCGTCTATTGACACTGATGCCACGTCCGGAACAACAGGAAACACAAAGTGGCGTTCACCTTTCAAACTTTTTCTTAGGAAATTAATTTCTATATCGTTTTCAAGATCTTTCTCTTTAGCAACTTGTCCTATATAAAACACTGCTGTTTTTGTGTTGAAATGCACTAGCACGAAATCACCAGGTATGGGTTCCCTATCCAATTCCTCAAATCCAGAATGATCCAATGCCGGTGGCCATTCTATGTCCTCATCCGAATCTTCCTCCATAGGGTTTGAAGCGGCAACTTCATCTGCAGACGATGATACATCACTTATTATTGGTTTCTTTTCACGTAAAAGTGAACTTTTCTTTAAGGAAATTTTGCGTTGCTTTTCAGTTTCTTTTACTTCATAGAAAGGTTTTTTTCCGGGGTGTCCGTTGCAATGCAACTGCGTCCTTTGGTACGTGGCTTTTTAGACTTCCTTGCCCCCGCTTTTGGAAACCCTTTGTACTGTTCTGGAGAAATAAACGGAGTGCTTGGTTTTGTACTAGTTCCTGGACTAGAAGTATGAACAACATTTTGTGTTGGCAATTCTTCCACGTTAAGTAAAGTTAGTTCTATTGCTGTTTGTGGAATTTCTTTTGGAGGTGTCCTTAGTTCTTCCTCTCTCACTGTATTGTCAGTTCCTATATGTTCTGTTTCCATCGCTTCACCAGCTTCGGCGGGAAAGTCACGATCGGTTACGTAGCTAACGAGGAAATCGTCATCCGAAAAAACATTATGGTCGAACGGTAAATGCCCGTTTTCTTGAATCCCGATATGATATTCGCAGGAGTCATAGCTCTTTGATGGGCTACGCCTACACAGCTGGCAACTTCATAGATACTCATTGGCAGTGTTGGATAGTATCTAGATACATGTATCTAGATACTGGATCTAGATACTATTCAAGTATCTAGTATCTGTATCTAGATACGTTTATAAAATTGTATCTTGTATCTGTATCTAGATCCTATTAAGCGGTATCTTCTTCATTAAACAATAAAAGATCCTAGATACATTCAAGAATTATAATTTATTTCATGTAGTTTTCGAATTTTATTAAAACATTTCTTCAATTTAAAATTTAGGACATTTTTGGACATTTAAATTTTAGGGTTTACTTTTAGCAGAAAAACCCAAATACGTCTTAAGATAGGTAATGGTAATAAGCATTCAAACATCCCCATTTT